>CM066033.1:911079661-911170314 GCA_033557465.1 Ichthyophis bannanicus
TGGTGACACAGAGCCCACTTTTGGATGGTCTCTCTGCACTCCTGGAGGTTAGGGGGATGCTTCCAACTCCATTAGTACACACAGCCATATCTCCCGGGTGACACAGAGCCCACTTTGGATGGTCTCTCTGCACTCCTGGAGGTAGGGGGATGCTTCCAGCTACATTAGTACACACAGCCATATCTCCAGGGTGACCCAGAGCCCACTTTGATGGTCTCTCTGGCCTCCTGGAGGTAGGGGGGATGCTTCCAACTACATTAGTACACACAGCCATATCTCCAGGGTGACACAGAGCCCACTTTGGATGGCCTCTCTGGCCTCCTGGAGGTAGGGGGATGCTTCCAACTACATTAGTACACACAGCCATATCTCCAGGGTGACACAGAGCCCACTTTGGATGGTCTCTCTGCACTCCTGGAGGTAGGGGGATGCTTCCAACTGCATTAGTACACACAGCCATATCTCCAGGGTGCCACAGAGCCACCTGTGGAGGGTCTCTCTGCACTCCTGGAGGTAGGGGGATGCTTCCAGCTACCTTAGTACACACAGCCATATCTCTAGGGTGACACAGAGCCCACTTTGGATGGTCTCACTGCACTCCTGGAGGTAGGGGGATGCTTCCAACTACATTAGTACACACAGCCATATCTCCAGGGTGACACAGAGCCCACTTTGGATGGTCTCTCTGCACTCCTGGAGGTAGGGGGATGCTTCCAACTACATTAGTACACACAGCCATATCTCCAGGGTGACACAGAGCCCACTTTGGATGGTCTCTCTGCACTCCTGGAGGTAGGGGGATGCTTCCAGCTACATTAGTACACACAGCCATATCTCCAGGGTGACACAGAGCCCACTTTGGATGGTCTCTCTGCACTCCTGGAGGTAGGGGAATGCTTACAACTACATTAGTACACACAGCCATATCTCCAGGGTGACACAGAGCCCACTTTGAATGTTCTCACTGGCCCCCTGGTGGTAGGGGGATGCTTCCAACTACATTAGTACACACAGCCATATCTCCAGGGTGACACAGAGCCCACTTTGGATGGCCTCTCTGCACTCCTGGAGGTAGGGGATGCTTCCAACTACATTAGTACACACAGCCATATCTCCAGGGTGACACAGAGCCCACTTTGGATGGCCTCTCTGCACTCCTGGAGGTAGGGGATGCTTACAGCTACATTAGTACACACAGCCATATCTCCAGGGTGACACAGAGCCCACTTTGGATGGTCTCTCCGCACTCCTGGAGGTAGGGGGATGCTTCCAACTACATTAGTACACACAGCCATATCTCCAGGGTGACACAGAGCCCACTTTGGATGGTATCTCTGCACTCCTGGAGGTAGGGGGATGCTTCCAACTACATTAGTACACACAGCCATATCTCCAGGGTGACACAGAGCCCACTTTGGATGGTCTCTCTGCACTCCTGGAGGTAGGGGGATGCTTCCAACTACATTAGTACACACAGCCATATCTCCAGGGTGACACAGAGCCCACTTTGGATGGTCTCTCTGCACTCCTGGAGGTAGGGGGATGCTTCCAGCTACATTAGTACACACAGCCATATCTCCAGGGTGACACCGAGCCCACTTTGGATGGCCTCTCTGGCCTCCTGGAGGTAGGGGGATGCTTCCAACTACATTAGTACACACAGCCATATCTCCAGGGTGACACAGAGCCCACTTTGGATGGTCTCTCTCGGCTCCTGGAGGTAGGGGGATGCTTACAACTACATTAGTACACACAGCCATATCTCCAGGGTGACACAGAGCCCACTTTGGATGGTCTCTCTGCACTCCTGGAGGTAGGGGGATGCTTCCAACTACATTAGTACACACAGCCATATCTCCAGGGTGACACAGAGCCCACTTTGGAATGTCACGCTGGACTACTGGAGGAAGTGGGATGATTACAGCTACATTAGTACACACAGCCATATCTCCAGGGTGCCACAGAGCCCACTTTGGATGGTCTCTCTGCACTCCTGGAGGTAGGGGGATGCTTACAGCTACATTAGTACACACAGCCATATCTCCAGGGTGACACAGAGCCCACTTTGGATGGCCTCTCTGCACTCCTGGAGGTAGGGGGATGCTTCCAACTACATTAGTACACACAGCCATATCTCCAGGGTGACACAGAGCCCACTTTGGATGGTCTCTCTGCACTCCTGGAGGTAGGGGGATGCTTACAGCTACATTAGTACACACAGCCATATCTCCAGGGTGACACAGAGCCCACTTTGGATGGTCTCTCTGGCCTCCTGGAGGTAGGGGGATGCTTCCAACTACATTAGTACACACAGCCATATCTCCAGGGTGCCACAGAGCCCACTTTGGATGGTCTCTCTGCACTCCTGGAGGTAGGGGGATGCTTCCAGCTACATTAGTACACACAGCCATATCTCCAGGGTGACACAGAGCCCACTTTGGATGGTCTCACTGGCCTCCTGGAGGTAGGGGGATGCTTCCAACTACATTAGTACACACAGCCATATCTCCAGGGTGACACAGAGCCCACTTTGGATGGTCTCTCTGCACTCCTGGAGGTAGGGGGATGCTTCCAACTGCATTAGTACACACAGCCATATCTCCAGGGTGACACAGAGCCCACTTGGATGGTCTCTCTGCACTCCTGGAGGTAGGGGGATGCCTACAGCTACATTAGTACACACAGCCATATCTCCAGGGTGACACAGAGCCCACTTTGGATGGTCTCACTGGCCCCCTGGAGGTAGGGGGATGCTTCCAACTACATTAGTACACACAGCCATATCTCCAGGGTGACACAGAGCCCACTTTGGATGGTCTCTCTGCACTCCTGGAGGTAGGGGGATGCTTCCAACTACATTAGTACACACAGCCATATCTCCAGGGTGACACAGAGCCCACTTTGGATGGCCTCACTGGCCCCCTGGAGGTAGGGGGATGCTTCCAACTACATTAGTACACACAGCCATATCTCCAGGGTGACACAGAGCCCACTTTGGATGGTCTCTCTGCACTCCTGGAGGTAGGGGGATGCTTCCAACTACATTAGTACACACAGCCATATCTCCAGGGTGACACAGAGCCCACTTTGGATGGTCTCACTGGCCCCCTGGTGGTAGGGGGATGCTTCCAACTACATTAGTACACACAGCCATATCTCCAGGGTGACACAGAGCCCACTTTGGATGGACTCTCTGCACTCCTGGAGGTAGGGGGATGCTTACAGCGACATTAGTACACACAGCCATATCTCCAGGGTGACACCGAGCCCACTTTGGATGGTCTCACTGGCCCCTAGAGGTAGGGGGATGCTTCCAACTACATTAGTACACACAGCCATATCTCCAGGGTGACACAGAGCCCACTTTGGATGGTCTCTCTGCACTCCTGGAGGTAGGGGGATGCTTCCAACTACATTAGTACACACAGCCATATCTCCAGGGTGACACAGAGCCCACTTTGGATGGTCTCTCTGCACTCCTGGAGGTAGGGGGATGCTTACAACTACATTAGTACACACAGCCATATCTCCAGGGTGACACAGAGCCCACTTTGAATGTTCTCACTGGACTCCTGGAGGTAGGGGGATGCTTCCAACTACATTAGTACACACAACCATATCTCCAGGGTGACACAGAGCCCACTTTGGATGGCCTCTCTGCACTCCTGGAGGTAGGGGGATGCTTCCAACTACATTAGTACACACAGCCATATCTCCAGGGTGACACAGAGCCCACTTTGGATGGCCTCTCTGCACTCCTGGAGGTAGGGGATGCTTACAGCTACATTAGTACACACAACCATATCTCCAGGGTGACACAGAGCCCACTTTGGATGGTCTCTCCGCACTCCTGGAGGTAGGGGGATGCTTCCAACTACATTAGTACACACAGCCATATCTCCAGGGTGACACTGAGCCCACTTTGGATGGTCTCTCTGCACTCATGGAGGTAGGGGGATGCTTCCAACTGCATTAGTACACACAGCCATATCTCCAGGGTGCCACAGAGCCCACTTTGGATGGTCTCTCTGCACTCCTGGAGGTAGGGGGATGCTTACAGCTACATTAGTACACACAGCCATATCTCCAGGGTGACACAGAGCCCACTTTGGATGGCCTCTCTGCCCTCCTGGAGGTAGGGGGATGCTTCCAACTGCATTAGTACACACAGCCATATCTCCAGGGTGCCACAGAGCCCACTTTGGATGGTCTCTCTGCACTCCTGGAGGTAGGGGGATGCTTACAACTACATTAGTACACACAGCCATATCTCCAGGGTGACACAGAGCCCACTTTGGATGGTCTCTCTGGCCTCCTGGAGGTAGGGGGATGCTTCCAACTACATTAGTACACACAGCCATATCTCCAGGGTGACACAGAGCCCACTTTGGATGGTCTCTCTGCCTCCTGGAGGTAGGGGGATGCTTCCAACTACATTAGTACACACAGCCATATCTCCAGGGTGCAACAGAGCCCACTTTGGATGGTCTCTCTGCACTCATGGAGGTAGGGGATGCTTACAGCTACATTAGTACACACAGCCATATCTCCAGGGTGACACAGAGCCCACTTTGGATGGCCTCTCTGGCCTCCTGGAGGTAGGGGGATGCTTCCAACTACATTAGTACACACAGCCATATCTCCAGGGTGCCACAGAGCCCACTTTGGATGGTCTCTCTGCACTCCTGGAGGTAGGGGGATGCTTACAGCTACATTAGTACACACAGCCATATCTCCAGGGTGACACAGAGCCCACTTTGGATGGTCTCACTGCACTCCTGGAGGTAGGGGGATGCTTCCAACTACATTAGTACACACAGCCATATCTCCAGGGTGACACAGAGCCCACTTTGGATGGTCTCTCTGCACTCCTGGAGGTAGGGGGATGCTTACAGCTACATTAGTACACACAGCCATATCTCCTGGGTGACACAGTGCCCACTTTGGTTGGTCTCTCTGGCCTCCTGGAGGTAGGGGGATGCTTCCAACTACATTAGTACACACAGCCATATCTCCAGGGTGACACAGAGCCCACTTTGGATGGTCTCTCTGCACTCCTGGAGGTAGGGGGATGCTTCCAACTGCATTAGTACACACAGCCATATCTCCAGGGTGACACAGAGCCCACTTTGGATGGTCTCTCTGCACTCCTGGAGGTAGGGGGATGCTTCCAGCTACATTAGTACACACAGCCATATCTCCAGGGTGACACAGAGCCCACTTTGGATGGTCTCACTGCACCCCATGATCTAGGGGGATGCATCCAAAACCATTAGTACACACAGCCATATCTCCAGGGTGACACAGAGCCCACTTTGGATGGTCTCTCTGCACTCCTGGAGGTAGGGGGATGCTTCCAACTACATTAGTACACACAGCCATATCTCCAGGGTGACACAGAGCCCACTTTGGATGGTCTCACTGGCCCCCTGGAGGTAGCGGGATGCGTCCAACTACATTAGTACACACAGCCATATCTCCAGGGTGACACAGAGCCCACTTTGGATGGTCTCTCTGCACTCCTGGAGGTAGGGGGATGCTTCCAACTACATTAGTACACACAGCCATATCTCCAGGGTGACACAGAGCCCACTTTGAATGTTCTCACTGGCCCCCTGGTGGTAGGGGGATGCTTCCAACTACATTAGTACACACAACCATATCTCCAGGGTGACACAGAGCCCACTTTGGATGGTCTCTCTGCACTCCTGGAGGTAGGGGGATGCTTACAGCTACATTAGTACACACAGCCATTTCTCCAAGGTGACACCGAGCCCACTTTGGATGGTCTCACTGGCCCCCTAGAGGTAGGGGGATGCTTCCAACTACATTAGTACACACAGCCATATCTCCAGGGTGACACAGAGCCCACTTTGGATGGTCTCTCTGCACTCCTGGAGGTAGGGGGATGCTTCCAACTACATTAGTACACACAGCCATATCTCCAGGGTGACACTGAGCCCACTTTGGATGGCCTCTCTGCACTCCTGGAGGTAGGGGGATGCTTCCAACTACATTAGTACACACAACCATATCTCCAGGGTGACACAGAGCCCACTTTGGATGGCCTCTCTGCACTCCTGGAGGTATGGGGATGCTTACAACTACATTAGTACACACAGCCATATCTCCAGGGTGACACAGAGCCCACTTTGGATGGCCTCTCTGGCCTCCTGGAGGTAGGGGGATGCTTCCAACTACATTAGTACACACAGCCATATCTCCAGGGTGACACAGAGCCCACTTTGGATGGTCTCTCTGCACTCCTGGAGGTAGGGGGATGCTTCCAACTGCATTAGTACACACAGCCATATCTCCAGGGTGCCACAGAGCCCACTTTGGATGGTCTCTCTGCACTCCTGGAGGTAGGGGGATGCCTACAGCTACATTAGTACACACAGCCATATCTCCAGGGTGACACAGAGCCCACTTTGGATGGTCTCTCTGCACTCCTGGAGGTAGGGGGATGCCTACAGCTACATTAGTACACACAGCCATATCTCCAGGGTGACACAGAGCCCACTTTGGATGGCCTCTCTGGCCTCCTGGAGGTAGGGGGATGCTTTCAACTTCATTAGTACACACAGCCATATCTCCAGGGTGACACAGAGCCCACTTTGGATGGTCTCTCTGTACTCCTGGAGGTAGGGGGATGCTTCCAACTGCATTAGTACACACAGCCATATCTCCAGGGTGACACAGAGCCCACTTTGGATGGTCTCTCTGCACACCTGGAGGTAGGGGATGCTTTCATCTTCATTAGTACACACAGCCATATCTCCAGGGTGACACAGAGCCCAGTTTGGATGGTCTCACTGGCCTCCTGGAGGTAGGGGGATGCTTCCAACTACATTAGTACACACAGCCATATCTCCAGGGTGACACAGAGCCCACTTTGGATGGCCTCTCTGGCCTCCTGGAGGTAGGGGGATGCTTCCAACTACATTAGTACACACAGCCATATCTCCAGGGTGACACAGAGCCCACTTTGGATGGTCTCTCTGCACTCCTGGAGGTAGGGGGATGCTTCCAACTGCATTAGTACACACAGCCATATCTCCAGGGTGACACAGAGCCCACTTTGGATGGTCTCTCTGCACTCCTGGAGGTAGGGGGATGCTTACAGCTACATTAGTACACACAGCCATATCTCCAGGGTGACACAGAGCCCACTTTGGATGGCCTCTCTGGCCTCCTGGAGGTAGGGGGATGCTTCCAACTACATTAGTACACACAGCCATATCTCCAGGGTGACACAGAGCCCACTTTGGATGGTCTCTCTGCACTCCTGGAGGTAGGGGGATGCTTCCAACTGCATTAGTACACACAGCCATATCTCCAGGGTGACACAGAGCCCACTTTGGATGGTCTCTCTGCACTCCTGGAGGTAGGCGGATGCTTACAGCTACATTAGTACACACAGCCATATCTCCAGGGTGACAGAGAGCCCACTTTGGATGGTATCTCTGCACTCCTGGAGGTAGGGGGATGCTTCCAACTGCATTAGTACACACAGCCATATCTCCAGGGTGACACAGAGCCCACTTTGGATGGTCTCTCTGCACTCCTGGAGGTAGGGGGATGCTTACAGCTACATTAGTACACACAGCCATATCTCCAGGGTGACACAGAGCCCACTTTGGATGGTCTCTCTGCACTCCTGGAGGTAGGGGGATGCTTACAACTACATTAGTGCACACAGCCATATCTCCAGGGTGACACAGAGCCCACTTTGAATGTTCTCACTGGCCCCCTGGTGGTAGGGGGATGCTTCCAACTACATTAGTACACACAACCATATCTCCAGGGTGACACAGAGCCCACTTTGGATGGCCTCTCTGCACTCCTGGAGGTAGGGGGATGCTTCCAACTACATTAGTACACACAACCATATCTCCAGGGTGACACAGAGCCCACTTTGGATGGCCTCTCTGCACTCCTGGAGGTAGGGGGATGCTTACAGCTACATTAGTACACACAGCCATATCTCCAGGGTGACACAGAGCCCACTTTGGATGGTCTCTCCGCACTCCTGGAGGTAGGGGGATGCTTCCAACTACATTAGTACACACAGCCATATCTCCAGGGTGACACAGAGCCCACTTTGGATGGTCTCTCTGCACTCCTGGAGGTAGGGGGATGCTTCCAACTGCATTAGTACACACAGCCATATCTCCAGGGTGACACAGAGCCCACTTTGGATGGTCTCTCTGCACTCCTGGAGGTAGGGGGATGCTTACAGCTACATTAGTACACACAGCCATTTCTCCAGGGTGACACCGAGCCCACTTTGGATGGCCTCTCTGGCCTCCTGGAGGTAGGGGGATGCTTCCAACTGCATTAGTACACACAGCCATATCTCCAGGGTGCCACAGAGCCCACTTTGGATGGTCTCTCTGCACTCCTGGAGGTAGGGGGATGCTTACAGCTACATTAGTACACACAGCCATATCTCCAGGGTGACACAGAGCCCACTTTGGATGGTCTCTCTGGCCTCCTGGAGGTAGGGGGATGCTTCCAACTACATTAGTACACACAGCCATATCTCCAGGGTGACACAGAGCCCACTTTGGATGGTCTCTCTGGCCCCCTGGAGGTAGGGGGATGCTTCCAACTACATTAGTACACACAGCCATATCTCCAGGGTGACACAGAGCCCACTTTGGATGGTCTCTCTGCACTCATGGAGGTAGGGGGATGCTTACAGCTACATTAGTACACACAGCCATATCTCCAGGGTGACACAGAGCCCACTTTGGATGGCCTCTCTGGCCTCCTGGAGGTAGGGGGATGCTTCCAACTACATTAGTACACACAGCCATATCTCCAGGGTGCCACAGAGCCCACTTTGGATGGTCTCTCTGCACTCCTGGAGGTAGGGGGATGCTTACAGCTACATTAGTACACACAGCCATATCTCCAGGGTGACACAGAGCCCACTTTGGATGGTCTCACTGCCTCCTGGAGGTAGGGGGATGCTTCCAACTACATTAGTACACACAGCCATATCTCCAGGGTGCCACAGAGCCCACTTTGGATGGTCTCTCTGCACTCCTGGAGGTAGGGGATGCTTACAGCTACATTAGTACACACAGCTATATCTCCAGGGTGACACAGAGCCCACTTTGGATGGTCTCTCTGGCCTCCTGGAGGTAGGGGGATGCTTCCAACTACATTAGTACACACAGCCATATCTCCAGGGTGACACAGAGCCCACTTTGGATGGTCTCTCTGCACTCCTGGAGGTAGGGGGATGCTTCCAACTGCATTAGTACACACAGCCATATCTCCAGGGTGACACAGAGCCCACTTTGGATGGTCTCTCTGCACTCCTGGAGGTAGGGGGATGCCTACAGCTACATTAGTACACACAGCCATATCTCCAGGGTGACACAGAGCCCACTTTGGATGGTCTCACTGGCCCCCTAGAGGTAGGGGGATGCTTCCAACTACATTAGTACACACAGCCATATCTCCAGGGTGACACAGAGCCCACTTTGGATGGTCTCTCTGCACTCCTGGAGGTAGGGGATGCTTCCAACTACATTAGTACACACAGCCATATCTCCAGGGTGACACAGAGCCCACTTTGGATGGTCTCTCTGGCCCCCTGGAGGTAGGGGGATGCTTCCAACTACATTAGTACACACAGCCATATCTCCAGGGTGACACAGAGCCCACTTTGGATGGTCTCTCTGCACTCCTGGAGGTAGGGGGATGCTTCCAACTACATTAGTACACACAGCCATATCTCCAGGGTGACACAGAGCCCACTTTGAATGTTCTCACTGGCCCCCTGGTGGTAGGGGGATGCTTCCAACTACATTAGTACACACAACCATATCTCCAGGGTGACACAGAGCCCACTTTGGATGGTCTCTCTGCACTCTTGGAGGTAGGGGGATGCTTACAGCTACATTAGTACACAAAGCCATTTCTCCAAGGTGACACCGAGCCCACTTTGGATGGTCTCACTGGCCCCCTAGAGGTAGGGGGATGCTTCCAACTACATTAGTACACACAGCCATATCTCCAGGGTGACACAGAGCCCACTTTGGATGGTCTCTCTGCACTCCTGGAGGTAGGGGGATGCTTCCAACTACATTAGTACACACAGCCATATCTCCAGGGTGACACAGAGCCCACTTTGGATGGTCTCACTGGCCCCCTGGAGGTAGGGGGATGCTTCCAACTACATTAGTACACACAGCCATATCTCCAGGGTGACACAGAGCCCACTTTGGATGGTCTCTCTGCACTCCTGGAGGTAGGGGGATGCTTCCAACTACATTAGTACACACAGCCATATCTCCAGGGTGACACAGAGCCCACTTTGAATGTTCTCACTGGCCCCCTGGTGGTAGGGGGATGCTTCCAACTACATTAGTACACACAACCATATCTCCAGGGTGACACAGAGCCCACTTTGGATGGCCTCTCTGCACTCCTGGAGGTAGGGGGATGCTTCCAACTACATTAGTACACACAGCCATATCTCCAGGGTGACACAGAGCCCACTTTGAATGTTCTCTCTGCACTCCTGGAGGTAGGGGGATGCTTCCAACTACATTAGTACACACAGCCATATGTCCAGGGTGACACAGAGCCCACTTTGGATGGCCTCTCTGGCCTCCTGGAGGTAGGGGGATGCTTCCAACTACATTAGTACACACAACCATATCTCCAGGGTGACACAGAGCCCACTTTGGATGGCCTCTCTGGCCTCCTGGAGGTAGGGGGATGCTTCCAACTACATTAGTACACACAGCCATATCTCCAGGGTGACACAGAGCCCACTTTGGATGGCCTCTCTGGCCCCCTGGAGGTAGGGAGATGCTTCCAACTACATCAGGACACACAGCCATATCCCCAGTGGGTGTGAGGGACCGCTTTGTGGGGCCCTGTAGACTCCTGGAGATGGTGATGGTGATCCCCAGAACGTTCTGACACACACACATATCCACAGAGTGACTGAGTGCACACTTTGAGGGGCTCTCTGGACCCCTGAGGATAGGGTGGATGTATTAAACAACATTGGCAGACAACCCCAGTTCATCTGTATGTCTGAGGCCCCATGTGCTTAACATTGCACCACCCCTGATGGTTAACCCTATGTGTTACCCTGCTGATGCAGATACCGCCATCAACACAGGATGTTTGCATACGCTCCTTATGCAGATGCATGGCCTAGGTTTGTTACAGTCTGCTTTCCTGTATCAACACCAGCAGCTGTCATGACGCCAGGGGGCCATCATGCCCTCTGTGGCACAAACCGTCAACACCTGGCTACATGGCCACACAATCAGATGTGATACCACATGTATATGGCATGTGTTTCACCTGCTACACTAAACTTATACAGACTACTTACACACAACAGCATGGACAGCTGACATCAACCCTGTATGTGTGTATGTTTATTTTGACCTAGGTCCATTCACTTACCTCCCGTGGATGGTCTGCCTGCCTGTTAACTTCAGGACCCTCCCCATGTTCTTTTTCCTTGAGGGCCCTGGGAACAGCTTGTGCTGCTTTTGGGCTATCAGGGAGCCCAGGTGGCACAGCTCTCTGTGGCTAAAAGCCGGCTTCCTGGTTCGGGATGCCATGTTTGTTTCTGGGCGTGGTGACGCGCGGACGCTCCCGGCGCAACTTCCGGAATTGCGCGTGACGTATCGCGCACGTGCGTTTCGCATGGCTGCGCGTCAGATCTCTGCACGCCCGTGCGCTCCGCATGGCTGTGCGTCTGCAAATTGCAAATACTATCTACACGCACCATTCATATTGATTTGTAATGGTTGTGCTCAAAATATGTTTACTGTTCTGTGCCTAATTACATAGTTACTGGGGTGTCTCTAATGTCACTTTAACAAACAATTATTATTATGGTTTACCCTTGTTCACACAGTGTGGTATTGAACCTCTGGACACATAGCAACTGATTGCTGATGCATTGTCAGATGAGGTGTGCTATGTGTGTCACATAGCAGGTAGTGCTCAGACACTACTAGTTATGGGTGCAGACAGACCATCAGCATCAGGTGTCACTCAACCTGGTGATAGGGGGTTGTGTGTGCCAGTGAAATATGTTGTGTGGTGTATCTCCATGTCTGGACAGACATTTTGTGGTGGTTGCCATCGGGGTTGGGGGGAGATTCATATATGAGCATTGCACACGCAAAGTAGGTTGCGTGTTGGACATTACAGGACTATGTGGGTCCGCATGTCACCACACTGCACATTATCCTTTGGTATGTGTGACGGCATACAGTCCTGGTTTTTGAAAATTAGCTCAATGGTTGATACATGGACTGCTTAACCAGCCGTCATGGGTTACATCTTCCAGTTGAGCTCAGGACTGCCTGTCTCAGGCATCACACATTCTCATACTTGAGTGCAACAGTAGCCATGATTTTTTTCATGTACATCTGTGCTGCACCAGACATATATCTTCATACATTGCAACATTGTTACCTGCCCCAGACCGGTTTCCACATTACAGAGGTGCTGCTATTGGCAAGACCCTCACACTGCTACATACATCATGTGCAGTACACCATTCTCACCAATGGAACAGCGCACCCCTGGTGACCATTGCACACTGTCTGCATGCCTGCCTCTTTCACCAGACAGGCATCTGTTCTTAGCAACTGAGCTGTGGCCCACACCTAACCTTGATACCTGTGGAGCCAGAGGTTGCATGTTTCCATCCACAGTGTGGTTATTGGTGAGTGCAGCCAGTGACAGGTCCCTGACTGTGAAATAGTGCTGGAATCTCTGTGATCCTCACAGTGCTGTCTGCATCATGTGCTCCTTACACAACCGTATAGGGTGGACTTGGGTTAATGCACTGTGATGGTTTCCGAATTGCCAGTACTACAGGACATTACACACATTCCAGGCTTGACAGTCCCCATGAACCTTCAAAATGTTTGCTATATGTTACAATGTCATCTTCAATGTATGTTATTTTTATGCAATGTAGGCGCTGTTCCATGTAAAACCATGTTCATTATATGTTAAGTGTAAACCGCCTTTGATCTTTGGAAAAAGCGGTATAGAGGACATGCATAATTATATAGATTCAGACCTGCACTGCTGCTGACTGGCGGCGTATAGGGGCCAAGGACAATATATAAATCACTTTGCTTATACACACACACTTTGGATTTGAACCAACAACCTTTCACTTCAGAGGCATTGCAGTCACCAGGGGACTACAGCTCTGTGGCTGTGATGAGAGGTCTGTCTGGCTAGAATATAACCTCTGCAGACTTTGTGCTGCAGTTACCAGGGTGTAGTCGATCCAGTCACACCCATGATGCACTGCACATGCAAGGCAGCAGTCTAGTGATGGTCCAGTGATAGGGTGTGCAACCCCACAGCACCTCGGCCTCGTGTTGGACATTGACCTTCTGTGTTTCTTGTGCAGAGTGGGTACTGACCATCCCAGTGTGTGTGTCTGTTGCTCACCCTGAGGGTGAGGTGAGACACACAGCACCTATCCTGGCTGAGATGGCCTATACATCATATCAATTTGTTTGCCGATGTCTGATAGTTTGGCACATCTGACCATTTCTGTCTCCAAGACCCATCTGGGCCTTGTGAGCTACAATGTTCACCGAAGGGGGCATATCCTGTGTGGGTGGCCTGCCCTTCATGATATATTTGCAGGGGGGGTGGGGGAGAGGTGGTTACAGGACCTATAGGCTGGGTATGTCTGACCACCAAACCTTCCCTGTGCAACACAGTTTCCCCAAACAAAACATATCCACATTCTACATCCCCGCTATGGTGCGTGTAGCTGCCACCATCAGCAGACTGGGTCCAGCTGTGGTACAGAAAACCTACAGGTCACTCACTGCTATTATGAACGCATCCATATTTCAGGGTGCGGCAGACAGAATGGCCTGAGAGCCTAAGCTCACCAACACCATCTGACATTTTCCAGCAGCAGGTACATTGTATGCCCAGCTCCTGACCCTGCACGGTGTTCCAGCCAGACACATGCAAACTGCAGACAGGCCACTGGCCAGTCCATGGTGCATGCTACCAGGGAGACTGTGTGCACCCATAACTGGGATGTCAGCACACCCACCGCACAGTTACCTCAGTGATTGGGCCTCACATATACACAGAACCCATATATATCACATGAGAGAACTATTATATGGCACTATGTCGGGACCTAGCCATGCCATGGTCACTGATCGTTCAGGGTGAGAGTGACCTCCACACAAGGCATGCTATGGACACCATGTCTGTGGGGGTGATGGCAAGGCACAGCATGGTCCTAGGCATGCACATTTGCCCTGTGTAGCTGCATCCTGCTCCAGCCACCCTGTTTGTTGTGTATCCACAGTACTTTGCTCCTCATTATGCACATTGGCAGGCCAATAATGGCAACGGTGCTATTAGTGTGGTCTGTGGGAGGTGTTGACAGCCACCACACACTGGATAGACAGACACACACTCCCCACACCTAGGACAACATTGAACAGATGTGGTGTTATTTGGGAGCCATGGCCAACATAACAGTGATGAGCACAGTGTGGGCATGGCAACGTTGGGATGTACTTTTGGAGTAATTTCCCAGGGTGCTACTCTCTGGAGGAGATCTGACCTGACACACATTGCACATACATCAGAGACGTTGGTTTGTGACAGCTCGCTGTTCTGCTTGTGCGTAGCATGAGCATTTTTATCGGTCAGTGATCATATATTGCTTTGGATATATGTGTGACATCTCCAAATGTGTAGTGTGGGATTGTTGATGTATGCACATGCTAGTTTTCTGAACGCCACACAAGGCCCTACATCCTGCCACTTCATCGGTCTTCCAATAATGGTGCCTGCAGGTGCAACTGTTTCTGCCCCTGTTGCCCACTGCTCTAGGGAGGTTTACACAACTACAGTCAATGTGAATCAAACACTTGTTGGGCTTTCATGCTATCTGTGATTAATATGCCTGTGATACAGCTGCATACCATGGTGGTGTTCAACTCACCTGCATCACACACATCTTTCGTGCAGACATCAGACAACCTGATTGATGTGTGAGCCTCCATGGCTGCATATGGGGGACTCTGCTGTGGGTGAGGCATATGTTTATGTGGTGTGTGGTATTTATAGCAAACTATGGTATCGTGACCAACACTTATGTTCTCAGCACGGGAGTTCCATTCTTTACTTTAAGGTTTCGCGAATGGGTAAAACATTGGGACTGGGATGGCAGGTGCCCCAGCCGGGAATTGAACCTGGGGCCTTCTGTGCTTGGAGGCACTTGCTACATGTACTGCACCACTGTCTTAGCACAGCAACAGTACATTCCCAGGGGAGTCCATGGCTGTTTGTCACACAGGGCCTGTCTGTTGGATTGTACTGCAGCCACATGAGGGTGGCTAGGCCAGGATCTGCTGTGGGGCAGCAGCCTCTGCCCCCTCTGCCAGCAGTTGGCATCCGCCACCATGCTGACATGGGCCTATATTGGGTACAGCATCACAGCTGACTGACATGTGGCCCTCCAGTGATGCATTGTGTGGACTCTGCTGTAGGTGTTGTACATATTTGAGGGGTAAGTGATCCTTATGGTAAAATAGAGGTCCTCTGAACATGCTGTTGTTATCTGCAAGACATGTTTTGATTTCCTCTCACGTTTTACTGGTGGGTAAAATATGTGCACAGTGTTGCTGCTGGCCCCAGCTGGGAGTTGAACTGGTAATCTTTGGCTCCCCAGCACACTGGCTGTGTCCCCTGCACCACACTGCAGTCACAGAGTGAATGTGGACCCTGGAGATGGCATGTCTGTTTGTCATAGCGGGCCTTTCTGTTGTGGTCCGGTGCACCACATGGCATTGGCTCAGCCTCCATCTTCTCTGGCCACCTGCCACTGGCCCCCTCAGATACCAGTAAAGTTCTGCCAACATGCTACAGGCCCTTCTGCTACTGGTGCTGGGGGCGCACAGTTTTAAACCATACAGTGTGCATGTAGGCAACTACCTCTACTGCACATTCCCCCCAACTCACACATGCTGTTGTGCAACATGTGCATGCCATAGGGGACCTGTCCATTGCTGTGGGGAACCCTGCTCTATCCTACATCAATGTGTGATCATTCAACATTTATGCCGCAGGGGCTGGTGACCCTTCCAACATTCATATATTTTGGCCCTGCCTTTCTTGGAGTGTCTGATGATGTTTCACATTGCTGTGACCATTACCCAGGTTGGTCCTCTTTTGTGCTACAATCGAGAGGTTTGACAGCTCTGGCCAACACACCAGTCCTGGTGACACTACAGGCATGGATATGTTAGGCATAGACTGTTGGGGGTCACTCCCCAGGGCGGTACGCACTATCAGACACAAGACCTGCTGCACACAACACACACATCTGAATGATTGTTATGGTGGTGCTCAATGGGACACATGTACTGAGCATTTGAATCATTATGAACATATTTTCACATGGGACCTTGGATAGCTGTGTACCATGTACGTAGGTGTGGGGTGGCATTGCTAAGGTACACATCTGCTACTTTTGGGGATTACAGGCAGGGCCCACTGTCCTGCCTCTCCAGGATGCATTGTCCAATGGGGCCTGTGGGTGTGGGTGTGTCATGGCCTGTTGGTTGATGCCTTTCATATGGGTTACACACATCAGGTCATGGTGTGTCAGACACTGTTCTGGTTTTAGGATGTCCCTCATGGATATGCATGTGCTACATCTGCATAACATGGGGGTGGTGCATAGATATGCAGCACAATCATTAGTATTAGCCGCAGCATGGATGCTGAATGGTGTGTGGTCCTCCAGGTCTGCATTTCGGATACTCTGATCTGAGTGATGCCACGGTTAATGGTGTATGTGCTTTGGATGGGAAATGATAGCCATATAGACAATGCCTATCTCCTCTGCATTACAGGTTTGTGCTTACCAGCACAGTTTAGTTGTTGGACAAAAATGTGGGTGGAATTGGCCATAGCCACAGCTGAGCTTTGAACCTGTGACCTTATGTTCTTGCATACACTGTCTGTGTGCACTGCACCACCATGTAGCCACAGATTGGCTGGGTTCCCTGGGAGGTCCATGTCTGTACATCCATCACGGCATGTCTGTAGCAGTGGACGGTGCCAGACTGCACATGGCTAGGCCACTGTCTTCTGTGGCTCACAGCCCCTGCCCCCTCCACCCTCTGTACTGTTCCACCAACATGCTGGCATGTCCTCATCTTAGCAAACGCATATGGCCTGATTAGTTTGAGCCACTCCAGGACTGCATTTGGGGAACTCGGCTGTGGGTGATGCCCATTGTTCAGGTGCATGTGCACTGGAGGGTAAAATATGGGTGTTTGCAACATGTTTATGCTCTCTGCAATAATGGGGTGTCTTTACTATCTCTGTTTGGTGATGGTTAAAATATTGGGACTGGGCTGGCATGAGCCCCAGCTGGGATTTGAACCTGTGACCCTCCTGTTTTGGAGGTGCTGGCTCTGTCTGCTGCACCACACTGTGGCCGCAGAGGCAGTGCAGTACCTGGTGATAGGACACCTGTCAGGATGGGGACGCACAGCTTGCTCTTCAGTCTTTTACTGTGGCCTCATTCACCTTGTCTGGTGACAAACATGCAGCTAAACCCCAGAAATAGACACATACACCGGGGCTTTACTTTTAAATAAGCTGGGCAACAGTGATATTGGTGGGCAACCATTTGGAAGACACCCAGGAAAGCCACAAGGCTGGGAATTATTTTTGGGGGAGTCTCAGCTCCATGGCCCTTCCAAAATTCATTTCTTTTTTCTGGGACTGTCCTGGGTGTGATTTTTATATTTGCCCATTACTGTAACTGTTCACAAGCTGCATTACTATTTTTATTATTGATTTTCTGGTCATTGTCTATTTTTACTTTCACCTTTCTGCTGTGCACATGTATCACACTGCTTACGTTTTGCAGGTTTCCCCGGTTTTGCTGTACATTGCTAACGGAAATGGTTTCTCTTGCCTTTATATGACCTCTAGCGCGACTGTTTCACTCGCGCTATTTTTTCATGGGAAATTCGGCCCCGTTCATGTGCGGGGAGCCTCTCCTCTCCCCTTACCCGCCCATTGACCCCGTCTCTCCGCCCCTCGGGGGCCTTCCTCCGCCCTCCGTTCGCCGTTACACGCCTCTTTCGGACATTTGCGGCCCGTATTTGTGCGGGGCCCGTTAGTGTGTCGCGCACATTCACGGGGGTTCCTCGCACCTGTGCAGGGCGTTTAGGAGCGTTTGTCACCGTTTAAGTGGTGCGTTGCCGTGCGCTAATTTGCGGCGCGCAAATTTCCGGACTTTAGTAAACATACCCCCAAGAGTTAAAATAAAATGTTGCTTGAGAATGTTAAATCCTAAATAACCATAGTTACAGCTCTTTTTGTTTCTGTAATTTATGAACAATAATTATGTCCTCTATGAGGTGCTTGCCACAATATATAAAATCCCTTTTTAACTTTTAATTTTGCTCAATAGCATATGCAGTCAGAACCAAATATATATATACCAGAGATAAAATCAAGCACGATTAACTTCTTATCCACTCAGGATTTAAATCATTTTCAAGTGCAATCTGGTAACTACTGGCTGAGAATGCCCCATTGTCCTGTCAGGGCTCTTAACCTCTACTTTGAAGGTCAAAGGAAAAACTGAAACAGTTTCCTTAATTTTCTATCGTTTTTGTTTGTTTTGTTCAGCTTTAGTAAAGAACTCTAGTCAGTTCAGTTCCAGGGACTATGAAATCTAATTGAGAAAGCATTAATTGTGCGAGTGTTATATAGGGCTAAACCAGGCACTCCCAGAAGGGAAACGGCTCCACTGGTATATTCTGCTTTAGAAAACAAAGTAAATTTTGAATCACAATCTGCAGTTATCATAGCTGTTATTGTTCTTCTATTTCTAATTTTCCTGGAATATATGTATGTGATATTACCACAAGACAATAACCATCCTATTGGCAGTTTAACAGTTCTACTATAATTAGCTTATAATATTGTTTTAATAACTTAATTCACTTGTTTGAATGTAGTTGTATCATTCACTTTCTTCCTTTAAGTAAACAAACTTGCTTGACTTAACTTGGCAAGCAATTCAACATTGTTTTGTTTTTCCAGTTAAGTTACTAACTTCTATCCTTCCTTTAAACACTTACTTTTTCTTAACCTTTGTCACATCACACAAATCCACACAATTTATCAAATATCTAAATACATCAAAGCATGGAAGATCTTTCCATTCATTCACAACAATTATAACTAAAAATACATTACACATAGAATGGAATCAGGTCCCTAATTTTTGCTAAAATGAGTGGGTCAAATGATCCTCCCGCTGGCCAGGCGAGAGTAGGATCCTTTTTCGCCCATTTCTCCCATTTTTTAGAACAATCTTTTATTGAGGATTCCAACAGGGGGTTTTGTTTAATGAGGCAATCTATGGGGTTAGGGCCAGACTCAGCACCTTTCTTATTATCTACCCCCTCATTGGATTTTAGAGGGGGTAGATAATAAGAAAGGTGCTGAGTCTCATTGGATTTTCTCTCACTTGGTTTGCAGCTTGTCGTGCTGTGAGGGCTTGCGTGCATCAGTGATGCTGAGAGCTAAACTATCGGTAGTTTAACTACTGGCAGGGTCTCCCAAGATGGACAGGTCTCAGCTGAGGTGCCAGACCAAGACAAACCACCCATCTGGGCAGCAGCAGAATGGGACAGTGTTGACGGCGGAGGATCACATTTTTGTGACAATGGCAACAACACCAAACTTAAACTGCGCGGAAGAAAGGCCCGGCAATCTACTTCTGTATCTTGCCATGAAAACCCAATGGATAGTTACAACAAAACAAATTGTGCTATGGTGCTGGAAGATGAGACCCCCAGGTCAGAAGGCACTCAACTAGCTACTGGGGAAGAGCTGAAGACTTTTCAGAGTAAAGCCAGCATTTATGATGTGGTTGGATCAAAGCCCTCGGGAAGTCTGACTACTGATGTAGCTGCTCATGAAATGAGAGTCAGAAGCTGTAAATATGTCTTACACATTGGAACATGGAACGTACGAAGCATGAACCAAGGGAAGTTGGAGGTGGTCAAGAATGAAATGGAACATGTACAACTTGATCTGTTGGATGTCAGCGAACTGAAATGGACTGGCATGGGGCACTTTGCATCAGATGATCACATGGTCTACTATGCTGGAAATGAAAGACAAAGAAGAAATGGTGTTGAATTTATAATAAAGAAGAAACTTGCAAGAACTGTAATGAAATACAATGCAGTCAGCGAACGCTTAATCTCTATTCATCTACGAGGATTGCCTATCAACACAACTATAATTCAAGTATATGCCCCAACAACAGCTGCTGAAGAGAATGAAATTTAAGAGTTATATGAACAAGTACAAGCTGAAATTGACAGAACATGCAAACAGGATATCCTGATAGTCATGGGTGACTGGAACGCAAAGGTTGGCAACAAAGAAGAAGGCAAAGTAGTTGGAAAATATGGACTTGGCAACAGAAATGAAGCTGGAGAAAGACTGATAGAATTCTGCAAGACCAATGATCTATTCATCTCAAACATCTTCTTCCAGCAACACAAGCGGTGACTGTACACATGGACCTCACCGAATGGATTATATAAAAATCAAATTGACTACATATGTGGAAGTCAATGATGGAAAAGCTCTGTAACATCAACAAAGACAAAACCTGGAGCTGACTGTGGTACAGATCATCAACTACTAGTATGCAAACTCAAGCTAAAGTTGAAAAAGAGCAAACCACTCATGAATGCAGCCAAATATGACCTTGAGAATATACCACTGGAATTTAAAGACTGCCTGCAAAATTGATTTGCTGCTTTAGATACAAATGACAGAGCTCCGGAAGAGTTATGGAATGACATCAAGAAGGTTGTGTTGGAAGAAAGCGAGAAGTCTCTACAAAAGGTGAAAAAGCAAAAACGGCCAAAATGGATGACGGAAGAAACTCTGAAAATTGCCCAGAAACGCAGAGAAGCTAAAGCCAGAGGAGAAAGAAAGACAATCGCAGAACTCAACAGAGATTTCCAACGTGCAGCAAGACAGGACAAGGAAAAGTACTACAATGACACTTGCAAGGAAATAGAAGCAGAAACTATTAGAGGAAGAACAAGATCGGCTTTCCTAAAGCTACGAGAGTTAAAGAAAAAGTTCCAGCCTCGAATTGGAATGTTACAAGATGCTCAAGGTTCTATGTTGAATGATGCTGAGAAGATCAAGAAAAGGTGGAAGGAATATACAGAGTTTTTATATGATAAAGATCAAGTGGACCAACAGCCGTTTCAACCTGTACCTTATGATCGGGAACCATTTGGTGATGAAAGAAGAAGTTGAAGCAGCATTGAAAGCCTTATCAAAGAACAAAGCACCAGGCATTGATAGCATTCCCATAGAAGTATTGCAGCAATCTGATGCAGCTGTTACCGTACTCACAAGGCTCTGCCAAGAAATATGGAAGACAACATCATGGCCAACTGACTGGAAGAGATCTGTGTTTATACCAATAATAAAGAAAGGTGATCCAACTGACAGTGGAAATTATCGCACAATCGCTCTGATCCCACATGCCAGCAAGATTCTACTGAACATTATTCAAAAGAGACTACAACCATACCTGGAACAAGAACTACCTGAAGTGCAAGCAGGGTTCAGGAAAGGGCGAGGAACGAGAGACATCATTGCGGATGTGAGATGGATCCGTGAAAAGACTAAAGAATACCAAAAGGATATCTATTTGTGCTTTATCGACTATAGCAAGGCTTTTGACTGTGTAAACCATGAGAAACTCTGGGCCACATTAAGAAGCATGGGTATACCAGAACACCTGATCGTTCTCTTGCGCAATCTGTACATTGATCAAGAAGCAACAGTTCGAATGGAACAAGGAGAAACAAAATGGTTTAAAATAAGCAAAGGTGTAAGACAAGGCTGCATGCTTTCCCCCTACCTGTTTAATTTATATGCAGAACAAATCATCAGAGAAGCAGTATTGTATGAAGACAACAGAGGTGTGAAGATTGGTGGAAGACTCATCAACAACCTTCGCTATGCTGATGATACCACATTACTGGCTGAAAGTGAAGATGATCTGAAACATTTGCTTCTCACAATCAAAGAACATAGTCTCAAAATGGGCCTGCACCTTAATGTAAAGAAGACAAAGATCATGACAACTAGCATAATCAACAGGTTCATCGTTGAAGGAGAAGAAATTGAAATTGTGAACAACTTTAACCTACTTGGATCAACTATCAATAAAGAAGCAACAAGCAGTCAAGAAATCAGACGACGCATTGCTCTTGGCAGAATGGCTATGAAAGACCTAGATAAGATTCTCAAGAGCAGAGATGTCTCTCTCCATACAAAGATTCGACTTGTTCAAGCCATGGTATTTTCAATAACATCATATGGATGTGAAAGCTCGACAGTGAAAAAGATAGACAGGAAGAAAATTGATGCCTTTGAATTATGGTGCTGGCGGCGAATACTGTGTATACCATGGACTGCCCAAAGAACAAACCAGTCGGTACTAAAGGAGATCAAACCTAAGCTTTCTTTAGAAGCTCAGATGACAAGACTTCGACTTTCATACTTTGGACACATCATGCGAAGAGAGAGATCATTAGAGAAAGACATTATGCTTGGCAAGATAGAAGGTCAACGCAAAAGAGGAAGGCCAGCAATGAGATGGATCGATACAATAACAGCAGCTATGGGTACCAGTCTGTCAACAATGAGCCGCCTGACTGAAGACTGAACACAGTTTAGGATAGCTATCCAGAGGGTCGCCATGAGTTGACTCCGACTCGAAGGCACTTAATAATATAATAATATAACATTGGATTTTTTTCTTAAACATTCTCCTTAACTGTCCCTCTTCCTATAATCTGTAAACTTGGTGTTTTCACTGTTTGGGGACACTTTAATTACAGGGATGATCCTGTTAATAATTTCGCCTTTTACCAATGTAAAATCGAACCTCTTTATCTGCAGAGGGGCTGGTAACTTTGCTTTTTACAGAACCTCTTTATCTACAGAGGGACGAAGGTACAAAATCCAGGACTCATACAGACACGCTGTCCTCACACTTTGTCCGTCTCCGGCCATCCCCCTTGTGGGAGTATGGAACCGCGGATCAGGACTCCACACTTGCTTTGTACGCAATTGTACGTCTCACGCATGCACAGTCAATCCTGCAGATATGAAAACCTAATGTCTGGACAAAACTTCCTTTCCCTAATATTACAACTAGTTATAAAAACACTAATATTTTCTACATAACATAACATTAATTACATAAAATACATATGCATATGTGTGAATTCACTACTCACCCACTAGTTGAACCGGGTAAGTCTTCTGTCCTTGATGGTGTCACCACTCACCCTCCCAGAGGCATTTAGCATGGGCAAGGCAAGTGGGTAGTTGTGTTTCTTAGACTGTGAACTTTAAATGGAGGTTTGGAAAGGCCTCCTGGGTAATGTAGTCCTACAGTAGTAAGAATGAGTCCAAGTTGTGCACGAGTGGTTCAGGTTAAATTAGGATTTATTGCCCCTCCCGGGGTTGGATGTTGATGACCATGAACAAAGAATATATTTACAAAGAAACCATACTCCTGATGTGAACAAAAATAGGCAACTTAAATAATGCTTATCTTCAGCTGTTACGGAATCAAAAAGATTAAAACAGTTTTCCCTCCAAAATACTTCTTTTGGCTGTTTTTCTTCCTTCAGCAAAATCCAGTATTATTAACAAAGGGACTGCACATTGTCTGCCACCATATAAGAGCAGTCCATAAACACTTCGGACTCAGGGGGTTGATAAGGGTCCCACTGCATAAGATCACCTTCTTCCTTAAGGTCTCTTAGAGAGGGTTCTTCTGCCTGCCACGCAAACCTCTCCGTTCCAATTACAGGGTTCCCTTCCCCCAACCTGCTCTGTGAGTCTGGGTGTTTGGCTTCCTGTGCACACAGCCCTCTGTAATTAAAAGGATACACGTTTCCCTCTTCTGTTTGGCTACAGGGAATTCTGTGTCTGCCTTTAGAATTGCTTTCTCCCAGGAATCTCCCTTGGCTACAAAAAGGTTGGTAAAACTTTTCTCTCCCCTTTGATAAAAGCTTGGTATCAGGGAAATAAGCTTTACCTGCAGGCTGTCTGTTGGGAGCACAGCGTGGTTGTCTTTTCTGGTTCCCAGAATAAACGTCTCTGCTTTTTGGATAGTAAAAATCCCCAGTGCTTTTTGTAGTTGAGCACTGCTCCCTAGGAACTGGACTTGAATATCTTCCCCAGCTCTCTTCCTCTGAGAAGTTCCTCCGGGTGGAATTGGGATTTCTTTCCCTTTTCCCTTCTCTCAGCCACAGACCTTGGCTGCCTTCGGAGTATCTACCTTTCTCTGGTTTTCTCCTTCTTTCAGCTTTCTCCACGCTTGCTGTGCTGCCTTTTCCTTCTGTCTCCGTATCTGAGACTATGTCTGTGACTTTCTCCTTCCCCTTCTCCTTTTCTGTCCTATATTTAACTAAAGGCTTTTTATCTAAGTTTCTTTCTCCGTTGTGCTGAGCCACACCTCCCACCAGGTGTTTCCCACTTCCCTGATGAGGCAGGAGCTAGCTCAGGGGATGGGCGTTCCCTAACACTCTGTGACATTCTTTGTTTAGGGTTTCCATGCCAACCCTCCATGCTTGTTTCAGCACTGACAGTTCTGGTTTCACTTTGTAGTGAATCCTCTGTCTCCATCAGTTCTGAACCCTGTACTTCACGACAATGGGCAGACAGGAAACGCAATACTCACCACTGGAGTCTTCCTATGGTATCCAAATCTCTCGTTCCTTGTAGAATGGTATCCTTTTTTCTCTTGTCCTCACTAGGACGGTATCCTCATCCCCTGGACTGGCAGGAGGTATCTCTCGTCCCCTTTCTGAAACGGTATCTTCATCACTTGTTTTCCTAATGTAACAGGAGGTATCCTTACTCTCTGACAAAAATGCAGTCAGAGGAAACGCTGGGAAATTTAGAAAATTTAGGAGTTTAAAACTTAGGGTCCCTGTTCGGGCACCAATTATAGGGTTCATTATGCCAATTGCCCATGCACATGGGAGCCGAGCACCAGGAAAGAACTCAGATCACAGTCACTTGTCAGCAAAACTCTTTTATTTGGTACAAGCAAAAAGCTGTAAGCACAGATACACAAGTGTCTGTCTGAGGGATCTGAGTGCAGACAACGTTCTCTACCTCCACAACGGTGAGAGAGAGAAGGCTGCCCCTGATGCTCTGTAGTTGCCTTCTTATGTACCTCTCTGTTACAAAGTTCCAGAAAGTTCCAGCAAGTTCTGCATAAATTCTTATGTCGTTTTCAGAATTACTGCAGAGCTCTCTCCCCGGGACCCTCCCCTAGGTATCAGGTCGTTTGCAGCTCATGTTTCAAGGTCTGCTTATCTGTGCAGCTGACCGTAACCCTCTGCCTCTTCCAGTGTTATTGCATTTCCTGGCACTAATTGCAATCTTCAGGGCTCAGAGTATTTGTGCTTATTATTTCTAGCTTGGCCTGTATTTTTCCTGGGCCCAAACTCTGCACATTCCTGTCCAAAGTGTGGTTCCCTAGACTCTTTTGTAGTAGGCCGCATATACTCTCTCTTGTAGCCCACATGCTTTTCTTCTGTGCCAGCCATATGTTGCTGTGTGCATTGCAAGCAGGCAAGGGTGCAGTCATATAAAGCAAACATATTAAGCAGACCTGAGCCAATTATCCCTTCAGAACTACCTGAAGTGCAAGCAGGATTCAGGAAAGGGTGATGAATGAGACATCATCACAGATGTGAGATGGATCCTTGAAAAGACAAAAAATACCAAAAGGATATCCATTTGTGCTTTATTGACTACAGCAAGGCTTTTGAATGTGTAAACCATGAGAAACTCTGGACCACATTAAGAAGCATGGGTATACCAGAACACCTGATAGTTCTCTTGCATAACCTTTACATTGATCAAGAAGCAACAGTTTGAACGGAACAAGGAAAACAGAATGGGTAAATTCAGCAAAGGTGTACTCCAAGGCTGCATACTTTCCCCCTACCTGTTTAATTTATATGCAGAACAAATCATCAGAGAAGCAGGACTGTATGAAGACAACAGAGGTGTGAAGATTGGTGTAAGACTCATCAACAACCTTCGCTATGCTGATGATACCACATTATTGGCTCAAAATGAAGATGATCTGAAACATTTGCTTCTCAAGATCAAGGAACATAGTCTTAAAATGGGCCTGCACCTTAATGAAAAGAAGACAAACATCAAGACAACTGGAAAAATCAATAAGCTCATCGTTGATGGACAACTGTAACCTACTTGGATCATCTATGAATAAAGAAACAACAAGGGCTTCCGGTTTGGCAATGAGCTGATCGGATGGGTCACGATCAGCTCCGGGCAACTTGCCCCGCAAAACGGCTATAAAACCCTTTAAAACCTTTTTCCACCACCTTCATCGACTCTTCCCTCACGGGGTATTAAGCCTCCAACGATGAAGAGACTTGCGGCCATCCCTGCCTAATTGGGGCAGACAACTCCATATAATAGCGCACTGGGGCGCGATCGGGCACTTCCCCCACCGCCATCATTAGCTTTTCCCTCACGGGGTATTGTGCCTTCAGAGGTAAAGGGACCTGTGGCCATCCCTGCCTGATCGGAGAGGAAAACTGCATATATAAAAAGTGTGCCGGGGCACGATCGGGCATTTCCTCCACCGCCATCATCGGCTTTCCCCCCACGAGGTATTGTGCCTCCGGCGGTGAAGAGGCCTACGGCCATCCCTGCCCAATCGGGGCAGGCAACTATACTCAAAAGAGAGCATGATGGGGCACGATCGGGTAATCCCCCGCCGCCATCATCAGCTCTTCCCTCACGGGGTACTGAGCCTCCAGCGGTGAAGAGACCTGTGGCTGCCTCTGCCTGGCCGGGGCAGACACCGGCACGAGAAAGAAAGCACACCGGGGCATGATCGAGCACCTCCCCAACCGCTATTATCAGCTTTTCCCTTAGGGGGTATTGTACCTTCAGCGGAGAAAGGACCTGCGACCATCCTTGCCCGATCGGGGCAGGCAACGGCACACAAAAGACAGCGCGATCGAGCACTTCCTTCATTGCCATCATCAGCTCTCCCTTCACATGGTGAAGTGCCTCCAGCAGTGAGGGGACCTGCGGCCATCTCTGCCTGACCGGAGCGGATACCTGCACATAAAAGTAAACGCGCCAAGGCACGATCGGACATTTCTTCCACCGTCTTCTTCAACTTCCCCCCCTTGGGGTATTGTGCCTCTAGCGGCGAAGAGGACTACGGCCTCCCTGCCCGGTCGGGGCAGGTAACAACACGCAAGAGACAGCACGCTGAGGCAAGGCTGCGATTGACGGGCCTGCGCTTGAGGGCCTTGCCGGAGGGCTTCTTGGAGTGGCCTCTTAGGCATTGCCCTTTACCTAAAGACAATCACAAACAGAGGTGTGTGCTGCGGATTAACCCTGACCAAATTTGCTGAAAAATACCCATACTCGCTGAGTGGGTCCTCTCTCCATATTTACTGATCCTTACCAAAGGGGGTACTCACCTAGTACTGGAAGCAGTTTCCCTCCCACCACGAAACCGAATGGTGTCGAAAGCGCCACGAAGGGAGAAGCCGCGTGCCACGGAGGGGAAAATGGCGGAGGGAGCGCCAGCTAGCCCGAAATCTGGTGGCACTCCAGATCTGGTCACGGAGGTGAGTGCCACGGTGGTTCAGGCACTAGATACCCAATTCCAAGACCTGGCAGACCAGATACAGACTGTAAGCCAATGTTTTACTGACTTTACCGGGAGGCTAGACCAAGTAGAGACCCGAGTCTCAGATGTGGAGGACAACCCAGCACTCCCTGGCAGCTAAAGTGGAGGCCTTGGAGACTCTGGTAAAGCAGCAAGGTGACAAGCTGGACGAGCTTGAAAACCGGGGGAGGCACAAGAACCTGTGCTTCATCGGGATACCGGAGAGTGTGGCGGATGGCGCCCTTTTCGGTTACTTGCAGACCTGGATTGAAAACCTGTTGCAAAACCAGGACGGTGATCCTGTAAAATTGGAGCGCGTGCATAGACTTGGCCAGCGGAGGGAGCAGGCGAGACGACCACGAGCGGTTATTGCACACTTTTTGGATTACCGACAAAAAGAAGCTGTGTTAAAAGCTGCCCGGAGTCGAAAGATGCGACAGCAGGATACGGAACCGATACTTGTGTTTCAAGACTACTCGGCCTTAGTTAGTCAGCAGCGCCGGGCCTTCTCGGGGGTCTGCACACAATTGCTGAACAAAGGAGTGCGATTCTCGCTGCTGTATCCTGCTCGGCTTCGAGTGGAGGTCCAGGGACAGACCCGCTATCTGACGACACCGGCAGCGGCTGCTGCTCTTCTGGAAACCCTGAATGCCCAGGCTGCTTCGCCCTCGTGAATCTTGGATTGCAATGGGAATGGCATTTGGATGTCTCGCTGACAGAGAGGGGCCCAAGGACCTGATGTGGCTCTGGACTATAGCAGCTAGTCTTTTTCTGATTCCAGTGTTGCACTGTTACTTTCTTGGTTTGTTTAAGCTGTAACTTGTTACATTTGGCCATATTGTGTCAACTGCTCCCTTGTTTAAACCATTTAGATGGCAACATTGTTAAACTGTTACTATGTTTCAATTGTTTGGTTGAGCAACTGTGTGTGCAGTTTGCTACTGTTTGAGTTGGGTGAATGGTATATTTGTATGTGTGGCCAGGTGAAGGTCTGCTGCAGGCCCAGAGGGGGGGGGGGGGGGGTTTATAATATTGACAACGGTAATTATTTGTAAAGTCTTATTTGTGCTCCCTTCCCTCTTTTTTTTTTCCCCTTCTTCATTTATACTGAGGAGAAGTATAGTGTAGGAGGGAGAGCTGTGCCTTGCAAGTCCCTAATCTTTGTACGGCCGAAGGCGAGGAGCCGGGGGAGGTGGGCCATGGGTTAGTCGGCTTGCTGCTAGTAAGAGGGAGGGTGATCATACTTACATATCCCGTTGGAATTAAGTGGCATTGGGTGGGCAGCCCTGGGAGGGGCAGACACTAGTGGGTGGAGCCCCTAGAGGGGCGCGAGGAGATCAATCTAGTAGTTCCTCGGTAGTCACCCTGGGGATTACATCTGTACGAGGGGATGCTGATAGATAGGTTAGGTTGAATGAGGTAGAAGAATGTGGAGGGGGTGTGTGTTATGGGCGTAAGCTTGAAATGAGCGGATGAGTGGGTTGTTTGTTATACCTATGACATTTTCTAGATGTTTAGTTTAATTCCTGTGGTGGCCTCTAGAGGCTTGACGGTGCCCCCCTATGCCATTTTGTGAATAATAAGGTGGCAGCCCTACTGAATCAAGGAGGGGTGTGTGGTATGGGTAGATTTAATATGGTGGTCTTAGAATATACTTCAGAGGTGAAATATGGTTATATTAATATCAGATTGGGGGGGGGTGATACGGAGGGGAGGTGTAGGGCTCTAGACTTGGGAACGGAGGGGGTAGGAGACCTGGGGGACAAAAGTAAAGTAGGGGTATTGGATGGGGGGAGGGGCCTGGTGGTACTAAGTCCCAATACCTAATGGAGTAGGTCAGGGAGTGCTGGGGCCCTAGGGAAGAGTGGAGAGGGGGAGTGGTAGGGAGTACTGTAATTTTAATCTTGGGGTGGTTAAAAAGAGAATGGAATTCTATCAGATAGTTAGGTTCAATGTTGGATCCGGGGAAGTATGGGGCAGACCCGATTGCCATAGGGAAGTTGTCCAGCCTGATGGGTGGACTTGATAGTTTAGGGGTGGGAGAGTGGAGGGGGGTGGGGGGTGGGAGGGGGAGGGAGCCGAGGGGGTAGGATAGCACACACTTCACTGTTTACTTGTAGGTGGCTCTGCATTTTTTTTTTGCTGGCTGTTAGGAGGGGGGGGGGGGGGGCTCCAGGCTGGGGGAGCTCCTTTGTTATGTTTAGAGTTTTCTGCATGGCTGGATCTTGACGCTGCCCCATGCCTCTGAAGATTATTACCTGGAATGTCTGTGGGTTGGGGAATCCTATAAAGCATTATAAAATCTTACAGGCCCTGGCCCGACAGCAGTGCGATGTTGCCCTACTTCAGGAAACGCACCAGACGGTAGAAGAACATAGTAAACTCCATAGAGGTTGGGTGGGGCAGGTAAGGGGGGCTCCTGCGCGAGGGAAGAAAGGAGGAGTAGCAGTCCTGTTCCACAAACGAGTCCGTTTTGCCTTGGAAAAGACTATCGTTGCGGAGGACGGGCGATTTCTTTTGCTGGCTAGTCGGCTAGAGGGGAAACCAGTGATTATCGGGAATCTTTATGGTCCTAATGTGATGGACCCTAGCTTTTACAATGGCCTGGCCTCCAAAATAGAGCAGCTCCCGGAATATCCGCTGCTTCTTGCCGAGGATTTTAATGGGGTTTTAGATGTGGACCTTGACACTTCTAGGGGAGGGGAGGCGAGAGATAGGATCCCGACGACTCGGATGTTACAGCGGTTTCATAGTAGACTGGATTTGGTTGACCCCTGGCGTCTATTACATCCTTTGGAAAGGGATTTTACCCACCAGTCCCGGGCACACGGCTCTAGTGTTCGAATTGATTATATCTTGGTGTCGGGGGTTTTGTTTGCTCATACGGGGGAGGTGCAGATTGGCCCACTAGAGATATCCGATCATGCGATGGTCCGAATGGAGCTGCACTGGGGGATAGACAATGCCCGGGCACGACTTTGGAGACTTCCCGTGGGGCTGTGTCAGGATGTTCGATTTCAGCATTTTCTGAGGCAGCGATGGAGGGAATTTATGAATGATCACCAGTGCCATAGTGAGGATCCTGAGTTGGTGTGGGAGACGGCAAAAGTAGTGTTATGGGGCGATATCATTGGATTTGCAGCCCGGAAACGTCGGCTAATAGCAGAGCGAATAATTGGTTTAGAGCGACTGGTTAACAAGTTGCGCAAGCTCTGTGCGCGCTGTCCGATACCCGCAAATAAGAAAAAGCTTTGGGAAGCTCAGGTGGATCTCAATGAGCTGATACATCAGAGAGCCAAGAAATCTATCCTTTATTATAGATATCAGCTACATTGTTACGGGAATAAGCCGGGGAAGTTGCTGGCCCGTTGTCTGAAGGGTCAACGGGGCTCCTTGTTAGTGGCAGCCATCCGAGATGATCAGGGACAACTGCAACGGGAGTCCGTGGCAATTGCCCGGGTCTTTCGGGGGTTTTTTCAGGATTTATATAAGGCACAACCTACATCCACCATGGAACTAGGGGATTATTTGAAAGAGTTGGACTTACCGCAGCTTACTGTTGAACAGCGGGAGATGTTAGAGCAGCCTATAACCCCACAAGAGGTGCACTCCGCGATTTTGGCAGCTAACTGTAACAAAGCGCCTGGACCAGACGGTTTGGGGGCCGAGTTTTATAAACTTCTAGACGAATCCGTGAGCCCTGTCCTGGCGGAGGTCTTTAATAAGCGGGCGGAATAGGGGGCCTTTCGTTGGGGATATAATCATGCCCATCTTACGCTGATCCCTAAACCGGGTAAAGATCATTTGCTAGTAGGATCATATCGTCCTATATCCTTGCTTAATTTTGATATCAAATTAAATGCAAAAGTTTTGGCAATGCGACTGGCAGCAGTTTTAGGGCATTTGGTGCATGACTCGCAGGTGGGGTTTGTCAAGGGGCGCTATGCAGTTCGGAACCTGCGTAAGATCTTAGCTTCTTTGGAGTGGGTGCATGCTCATCGGTTACCATCCCTGCTTGTCAGCTTTGATGCGGAAAAGGCCTTTGACAGGGTGGACTGGCAATACCTACGTAACCTTCTCCCGCACTACGGATTGGGTGTTCAGTTTTGTAGAATGGTGGAGAGTCTCTATGCCCAGCCAACAGCTGGGGTCTTGTGCAATGGGGTACTCTCTGAAGACTTTCCCTTGGAACGGGGTACGCGTCAGGGATGCCCCCTTTCCCCTTTATTGTTTGTCCTGTCACTTGACCCCTTGATATGGACCATTGAAGCCTCCCGCGAGATACAGGGAGTGCGAATGGGCACCCAGATGTTCAAACTCTCCGCCTTTGCGGATGATCTTTTGGTACACCTGCTTACCCCTGACCAGTCGCTGCCAAAGTTGTTGAAGGAGTTTATGAGATTTGGTGGCATTGTGGGGCTGCGGATCAACAAGGATAAATCTGAAGCCCTAGATGTCTCGGACCAACTGCGGGGGAGTTGGGTGGGAGACTTTCCTCTTAAGTGGGCGATTGATGAATTTTTCTATCTCGGCATAGTGCTAACCCGTAATCCCCGGGTCCTTTATGTGCGTAACCTTGAGCGAACACTGCGACGGCTGCAGGTACAGTTGAAAGCCTGGGATCCCCTGCCTCTCTCCTTATCAGGGAGGATAGCGGCGGTTAAAATGGTGCTCCTACCGTGGCTGTTGTATTGGTTTCAGACATTGCCTGTTTGGTTATTGCGCCGAGATGTGCGCCGCTTTGAAGCTGCTATTAGATGTTTCCTGTGGAAGGGAGGGAAGGCGCATATTTCTTGGTCGCGGATGTTGGGGACATGGCGTGATGGGGGGATGGGTCTTCCAGATCTTGTAGGTTATGCTCTGGCCTGCCAGGCTCGACATCTTGGAGATTGGTTGGGAGGGACAGATGTGTATACGCCCCGGGCTTTGGAGGAGTACTTTGTGGCACCATTGACGCTGTTGGGAGTCTTACATGGGACGTATCAGACTCTCCCTAGTCAAGTAGTGCGGAGTGAGTTGATTGGTTCGGTTATCAAGACTTGGAAACAACTTAATGTCCACTGGAATACAGCCTGGAAGGTTTCTAGTTGGCTGCCCTTACAAGGCAATGCTGCTTTTACGCCTGGTTCGGATACGGAGACCTTTCGAGACTGGAGTAATCAGGGAATACGGAATGTTGGACACGTAGTGGAGCCGTCAGGGCAGTGCAAATCTTTTTTGACCTTGAGTAGGGAGTATGATTTGCCCAATAACCATTCCTTTGCTTATATGCAGATTGCTCATTATGTGTCCTCTCTGCCGCGAGAGGAGTTACACGTTGATAGGTCAGCCCGAATATTGGAATTTCTTGGGTTAGGGGGGGAAAATCCCCCATCGATCAAAGATCTCAAGAAGCGTTTGGCTCGGTTTAGCACTGGCCATGATTATCGAGGGGTTGAGGTGGCTTTGGAAGTGGAGTCAGGAGAAGGTTTGGCCCCCGGGTCAGTCCGGCAGGTTTTAAAAGGGATTGTGAGGCTGACACAGGAAACACGCTGGCAAGAGATACAGTTTAAATGTGTAACCAGAGTGCACTTTTCTCCGCGGAGGGTGTTCCGTAGTCGACTGACCACCGATGGCTGCTGCCCTAAATGCGCGGAACCACTTGCGACCTTGTTACATATGTGGTGGGGTTGTAGAGTATTGCGCTTCTATTGGACCAAGATATGTGCTTTTCTAAATCGATTGCTACAGCGACGGGTGTGCTGGTCCGGGGCCCTTGTGGTGCTCGATCGGCTTGACTCCCCTTGTCCGGTGGTAGAGGGGGAACGCTTATTGGTACGCAAGGCCTGTTTGGTGGGGAAGGGTCCCATTCTTCGCCTTTGGAGGGATTGCAGCACGCCTACCTTTGGTGAGTGGCGTAACTGCTTCCATCAAATGATGTTAATAGAGAGATGGGGGGCGCGGGGCAGTGTCAAACGTTGGACAGCCTTCATGCATGTATGGGAGCCTTACATTCAACAGTTAAGTGCCAGGAGTCGTAATGAGATCCTACAAGTTGGTAGCTGAGCTATTGGTGGGAGATGTGGGGTGGATTTGTTCCACTGAGGGTTCCAAGTTTTTGGGGAGTGTGCTGAGGGTGGAGGGGGGAGGGGAGGGGGTGGCGGGGGATGGGGTTGGGGGAATATAAGGGGGAAAATGATCTTCCACCTCCTCTGTTCTGCTCTGTTACTACTCCAAGAGGGGATCAGAGTCCACCCCTCTTGGAGATGTGTATATCTGATGTATTGTATTGGTTGGTGGTTATAAAATAAAGTATTTAAAAAAAAAAAGAAACAACAAACAGTCAAGAAATACGAGTTACTTACCTGTAACGTGAGTTCTCCAGGGACAGCAGGATAAGTCAGCCACAAAGTGGTGACGTCATCCGACGGAGCCAGGACGGAAGTACTCTCACTAGCCCAGAAGGCTTTAGCCTTCTGGGCTGGTCAGTAGCCCCACTTCCTGCTCCGCCCCTAGCTGGCCAGATCTTACCAGCTGAGGCATTCCAGCAGCTAGGAGGCGGAGCGGTAGAGGGCACCCGCCGGGGAGGAGGGCGGGAAGGTGTGGCTGACTTATCCTGCTGTCCCTGGAGAACTCACGTTACAGGTAAGTAACTCGTATTTCTCCCAGGGCAAGCAGGATGAAGTCAGCCACAAAGTGGTGCCTCCCTAGCTACACAGGCAGCGGCGGGGGACTGAGAACCAGACACAGTGCTAAGTGTGCAAAACAGGTTTAATGTGGCCAGGGAGAAGGTCTGGACCAAATTGTGCGATATTAGTGCAAACAGCAAATGTAACAACAGTATTCGTGCAACAAAGCGTGAAACAACATTGTGCAATATTAGTGCAAACAGCAAATGTAACAACAGTATTCGTGCAACAACGAGTGTAACAACATGTTCCACACGGTAACCACATGTTCCACAAGTGCAAAACAGCATAACAGGGAACTAAAAACAAGCAAGCAGTTGAGCCTAACATAGAGACCACAGGATCCAACAGGGCTGAGGTAGCACGAGAACCTGTGGACCAGCAGCGAGCCACAATAACAACCGCAAGGTCAAAACTGATAGTTAGGCTACTCGGCTCGGTCCAGAGCATAAGGACAGGACGGAAAGGCCAAAGGCCGGACCGCCGTGACCCGCACCGTCCAGACAGTAATGTCTCTGAAAAGTCTGGATGGAGGACCAGGTGGCGGCCTTGCAGATGTCCGTGATGGGCGTGGAGTGCAGATTTGCGATGGTAGTAGCCAGCACCCGCAGGTGGTGTGCCTTGATGCCCGCTGGGGGGGCCACCCCAGCCAGCGAGAGACACAAGGAAATGCAAGCTGAAATCCATCCAGACAGTGTTCTTTTGGATACCGGACGGCCAGGCTTGTTGGGGTCAAAGGAGACGAAGAGTTGGGATCCTTTGCGAACTGGTGCGGTCCTCTGCAGGTAACAGCGGAGGACCCTGACGCAGTCCAATGTGTGCAGGCGGCGCTGCTCCGGGTCGGAGTGCGGGCCGGGGAGGAAGCAGGGCAGTTCAATGGTCTGGTTGATGTGGAAAGGTGTCGAGACCTTGGGGACGAATTTCGGATGCGTCCGCAGGAGGGCGCGGTCATGCAGTAGGACGGTGTAGGGCGGATAGTCAACGAGGGCGTGCAGCTCACTGATGCACCTGGCTGAAGCGATGGAGATGAGGAAAAGTGTTTTCCACGAGACGAACTTCATTTCAGAGGACATCAGTGGCTCGAAGGGTTCCTTGGTGAGCTGATCGAGCACGATGTTCAGGTCCCAGGGGGGCACTGGGTCCCTAACTGCGGGGTGCAGGTTGGCCAGCCCTTTCATGAAGCTGGCGACGACAGGGAGGACAGCTACAGATGCATTGTGGATGCGGTGATGGAAGGCTGCTATGGCTGCGAGGTGAATCTTGATGGATTGCGTCCTTAGACCTAGGGAGGAGAGGGAAGCCAAATACTCCAGAACCTGGGGCACAGGGCAAGAGGGTGGGTCGAGCTGTCGTGCCCCGCACCAGATGCAGAACCGGCGCCATTTCAGACTATAGCATTTTCTGGTAGAAGGTCGCCGCGCGGCGAGGACAATGTGCTGGACCTCGTCCGACAAGTTGAGGGGTCTCAAGGCTAGCCTTTCAGCTTCCAGGCCGCTAACGATAGAGTCCGCAGGTTGGGGTGCAGCAATGACCCGTCGTCCTGTGATAGGAGATCCGATCTCAGGGGAAGTCTGATTGGCGGTGCTAATGCCAGGCACTGCAGATACGGGAACCATATTTGCCTGGGCCAGTAGGGGGCCACCAGGATAACCATCGCACGGTCCCTGATGATGCGTTGGATGGTCCGCGCTACCAGGGGTGTCAGAGGGAACGCGTATGCGAGGGTCCATTGGTTCCAGGGGAGGTCGAAGGCGTCCGCCGCCAGTCTGAGCCGGGAGGGTCTCTTCGAGCAGAACAGGTGGCACTTTGTATTGCTCTGTGATGCGAAGAGATCGACATGCGGGGTTCCCCACTTCTGGAACAGGGACGTTGACACCTCTTGGTGAAGCGACCACTCGTGAGGATTGAGTTGTCTGCTGAGGCGGTCTGCTAGGACGTTCTCCTCTCCTGGCAGGTAGCATGCTTGCAGGCTGCAGTTGAGGGAGAAGGCGAGGTTCCAAAGGAGGAGAGCTTCTCTGCAGAGCGGGCGAGATCCTGTGCCCCCTTGTTTGTTTATGTAGAACATTGCTACCTGGTTGTCGGTCAGGATCCTGACAATTTTGCTGGAGATCAGGTCTCGGAAGGCCGAGAGAGCAAGGCGGACAGCTCTGAGTTCCAGGACATTGATGTGGAGGTTTGTCTCTGAAGGGGACCAGGCTCCCTGGGTGCTGGTGTGGACGCAGTGGGCGCCCCACCCCTGCTTCGAGGCATCCGTGGTTATGGTGATTTGATATGGGGGGGCTTGCAGAGACATGCCCTTGGCAAGGTTTTGAGGCAGAGTCCACCAGCGTACAGCCTTGGAGGCAGTAACATCCCTGGGGATCTTGTCGGAGAGACGTTGAGAGTGCTGGCACCAGTGGGATCGAAGGTGCCATTGGAGGACTCTCATGTGCAGTCTCGCAAAGGGAAGGACATGAGTTGTGGCCGCCATGTGCCCGAGGAGGCGCAGGATGGCCCTGGCCGGGGATCGAGGTCTGTTCAGGAACTGCTGAGCAAGTTGGGAGATGGCCTGTCTCCTGTCTCGGGGCAGGAAGGCCTTGGCCCGTTTTGTATCCACATACGCACCGATGAACTCCAGCCTTTGTACTGGTGAAAGGTGAGATTTCTTGAAGTTCACTAAGAATCCCAGGGAAGACAGGAGGGTTATTGCTGCGTCGACTGCTTCCCGCACGGCCGCCGGGGATCTCGCAGTGAAAAGCCAGTCGTCCAGATAGGGGAAGACACATATCCGTTGTCTTCGGAGCGATGCTGCAGCTACAGCTACGCACTTGGTGAATACCCTTGGGGCGGGCGAAAGGCCGAAGGGTAGTACCCTGTACTGGTAGTGCCGGTCGGCCACGCGGAAGCGTAGGAATTTTCTGTGCTGCGGGTGCATAGGGACATGCGTGTAGGCGTCCTTGAGGTCCAGAGAGGCTAACCACTCCCTTGGCAGGATGAGTGGCAGGATGGTGGCTAGAGAATGCATCCTGAACTTTTCCTTTGCGATAGACTTGTTGAGCTTCCTGAGGTCGAGAATGGGACGAAAGCCTCCCTTCTTCTTGGGGACCAGGAAGTACCTGGAGTAAAACTCCTTGCCGGCCTCGCACGGAGGGACAGGCTCGATGGCTCTTGATGCCAGGAGGGCCTGTATTTCTGCAGTCATGGGGGCGAGGTGCTCCGCTGGAGCCGAGTCTCGGTGGGGGGGCTGAAGAGGTGGTTTGGAGGAGAAGTTGATGCGGAAGCCCTGCCTTATGATCGATAGCACCCATTGGTCCGAAGTTATCTTCTCCCAGGCAGGAAGGAACGCGGACAAGCGTCCCCCGGTCGGAAGGTGCTGGCAGGGCTGCGAGTCAAAACCCCGGGTTGCTTTTCGCTGGGCTGACGTAGGTTTCTTAGGGCCTTGGTCCCGCTGTCGCTGCTTCTGTTTGTATGGAGCCTGGTAATGTTGCTGCTGCTTGTACCGTGGCTGTGGTTGCCCTTTGCGATAAGGCCGGTATCTCTTAGAGCTGGAGCTGTTGTGGCCATTCTTGCGGTAGGTGCGTTGGCGGTCTGAACCCTCCTCCAGGGTTTGCAAGGTGTTGCAGCGTTCCCGCATGTCATTGACAGTGTCCTTCACCTTGTCTCCGAATAGAGAGTCCCCGGAGCAGGGGGTGTCTGCAATGCTTTCGTGCGAGTCAGTGCGGAGACCGGATGCCCGGAGCCAAGCCAGTCTGCGCGCGGAGATGGCCATGCCCGCTACCTTGACCGCGGTTTCAAACGCGTCGTGGGCGGCCCGTCCCTGGTGTTTAGTGCAGTCATCCAATTCTGCAAGGGCCAAGGATAGAGATGAGGAGGTCTCCAGTAAGAGGGGTATAGCTGTCTTGATGTTGCTTACCAGCAGGTCCTGGTAGATTGCATGCTGGAATTGGTGGGCTGCGATCCTAGCATTCAGCATGGCCCCTTGGTAGACCTTCTTGGCTACGTCATCTATGAGCTTATTGTCCTTACCGGGAGGAGCGTTGTTGGAACCGCGTGAGGACTTAGAGCGCTTCAGAGCTGACTCCACGACAATGGAATGGTGTTGAAGCTGGACCTTCGCAAATGCTGGAATAGGTTGGACGCTGTATTTGCTATCCAGTTTGCGGGGACAAGCGTGATTTGAGGCAGGGGCCTGCCATGCACTGGAGAGGTTGTCCTGCAGGAGCTGATGGATAGGCAGCGCCGGGTTGGATTTGGGCGCCTCGATGAACTTGAGTGCGTTCTGTACCTCGTCACGGTTGTCCTGGGTTAACGAGGGAGGGATGGCCAACGCGGAAATGATTTTTTGGGTAAATCTGTAGTAGGTGGCATCCTCCGGAGGGGTTGATTGGTCAGGCTGGCCGTCAGTGGGAGGAGTTACACTGACCGTGGGTGGCGCAGCTGGTGCCTCCTGCTCTTGGGTGGGAGGCGCTGACACTGGAGGCTGTGACTGCAGGGAGGGCCCCGATAGAGAAGAGGCCCAGTTTTGCAGCATGTTTTGGAGGAGCTTGAGGGTATCCGGAGTTGGGCCGGGTTGCAAAGGTTCCGCCTCCATTCCCCATTGACTGAATGCCTCCTCATGCTCAGAATCAGTCCGGTGTTGAGACTGGGGGCTGCGCCGGCTAGATCTACTGGAACTGATACTGTCACTGCGGCTCCCATCTCTGTGACTAGGAGCGTTCCTGTGGTTTCTCCTGGAGTGCCGCCGAACGCGGTGCCTCCGACTATGGGAACACCGGCGACTGCGTGATCTGTGCCGTGCTGAATGGCTGCGGTGTGTTGAGTGGCTGCGGCGTGACGAATGGCTGCGGCATGAGGGATGGCCGTGCCGAGCTGAGTGGCTGCGCCGAGTTGAATGGCCGTGGCATGGTGAAGGGCTGCGCCGAGTTGAATGGCCGTGGCGTGGTGAAGGGCTGTGCCGAGTTGAATGGCCGCGGTGGTGTGAAGGGCTGTGCCGAGTTGAATGGCCGTGGCGTGGTGAAGGGCTGCGCCGAGTTGAATGGCCGCGGCGTGGTGAAGGACTGCGCCGAGTTGAACGGCCGTGTAGAGATGAAAAGCTGCGCCGTGCTCTAGATCTGCACCGGCAAGAGCGGCTGCGCCGCGATCTCCTGGAGTGGCTCCTGCTCCGTGCGCCAGAACGCCGTGAACGATGGGAGCGGAGGCTCCGGCGGAGGTTGGAGGGCTCGCACGGATGGTTGGGGGCCTCAGGGGGAGCCCCGGGTTCGCTTGGTGAGTTGGCGTTGGCGGCATCAGTGCAGGAGGCATGTCCGGAAGTGAGGAGAGCAGGCGGAAGTGACGCCGGAGCCTCATGAAGCAAAATGTCGGCCTCCATCTGAAGACACGAGGGTCTGAAGAGCTCAGATTCACGGCGGGGGACGGGGGCCTGACAAGGCGCGTCCCCGGCCGGAGCGCCAGCGTCGGAGGTAGAACTTGAAGAGCCATTGTTACTCACTGCGAGGAACTCAGAGAGTGCATTCCGACGGCTCTTCTTGGCTCTGGGGGACATGCGACCGCAAGCGGTGCAGTCCTCGACAGCATGCTCGGACCCGAGGCATCGGACGCACACATGGTGCGAGTCGGATAGGGCCATTTTTCGTGAGCAGCCGGAGCACTTCTTGAAACCGGGCATTGTCCCGATCTCAGGTGAGTTGAAGGAAGAACTTTAAAACAAAAAATTAACTGTTTGAGTGAGAGAAAATAAAAAACCGTCTTGCTGGCAAGGCGGAAGACAAGAACTGGCCAGCTAGGGGCGGAGCAGGAAGTGGGGCTACTGACCAGCCCAGAAGGCTAAAGCCTTCTGGGCTAGTGAGAGTACTTCCGTCCTGGCTCCGTCGGATGACGTCACCACTTTGTGGCTGACTTCATCCTGCTTGCCCTGGGAGAAATCCGACGATGCATTACATAAGAACATAAGATATGCCATACTGGGTTAGACCAAGATCCATCAAGCCCAGTATCCTGTTTCCAACAGTGGCCAATCTAGGTCATACGTACCTAGCAGTTTCCCCAAAAGTCACAGGTTCCACAATGCTTGTATTGGGTCAGACATTGATATCCTGGGTCTCTTTTTAATAATGGTTTATGGACCTTTCCTCCAGGAACTTGTCCAAACCTTTTTTTAAACCCAGCTACACTAACAGCCTTTACTACATCCTCAGATAACAAATTCCAGAGTTTGATTACACGTTGAGTGAAAAAATATTTTATTTTATTAATCTTAAATAGTTTACCATGTAGCTTCATTGCATGTCCCCTAGTCTTTCTTTATTCTGATAATGTAAACAATCAATTTACGTTTACCTGTTCCACTCCGTTCATTAATTTATAGACTTCTATCATATCTCCCCTCAGCCATCTCTTTTCCAGGTTAAAAAGCCCTAACCTTCTTAGCCTTTTTCATAGGGGTATCCTTCCATCCCCTTTACCATTTTGGTGGCTCTTCTCTGAATCCTTTCTAATAACGCTATATCCTTTTTAAGATATGGTGACCAGAATTGCACACAATATTCAAGGTGCGGTCTCACCATGGAACGATATAGAGGCATTATAATATCCTTTGTTTTATTTTCCATCCCTTTCCTTATGATACCTAGCATTCTTTTTGGTGCTGTGTATACCATGGATTGCCCTAAGAACAAACCAGTCAGTACTAGAGGAGATCAAACCTAAGCTTTCTTTAGAAGCTTAGATGACAAGACTTTGACTCAACGGCACTTACAATATCTGGTAGAGTATTCCAGAGAGATGGTGTGTAGGCTTGCTAGTTAGTCTTTGTCTTGGAGTGCAGTATGGCAAGTATGTTGATTGTAGAGGATCTTCGAAGTATGTTTGGGGTGAGTAGCTGTAGGAAGGATTGGAGGTGGGTGATTGGGTAGGAGTGCATTGCTTGCATGTTAGCACCAAGGATTTATATTCGATTCTGGTGGGGAGTGACAGCCAGTGGAGCTGTTTGAGGATGGGGGTAATGTCATGTTTAGAAGCTTCCTGGATTGTGCAGATGGTAGTGTGTAGGACAGTTTGTAGTGGGAGAAGGGTGGATTGTGGAAGGCCCTGATTGATTATATTGAAATAATCTACATGTGGAAGAATGAGGGCTTGGAGTGCTGAGCAGAAGTCTGTTGTTTCGAGGAAGGGATGGAGGGCATTGTAGTATTTTGGTTTTGAAATATATCATTTTGGGTGTTGTTATTTGTGTCTTGAAGGAAAGTTGTTGATCATGAATGATCCCAAGGTACTTTACCTCCAGTCAAACATTTTATCTGGATGTTGTTTAATGTTATTGTGGTGGTGGTGGGGGGGGGGGGGGTGGAATCCTTTGTAATAAACAGAGGTTCAGTCTTCTTGTAGTTTGGAGATTATTTGCTATTAGCCAGCGGGAGATATCTGTACAGCATTCTTGGATTTGTGTATATGATGGTTGTTTTGTGTGGAGCGGACTGTATAACATGATGTCATTGGCATATATGTGGAAATTGATGTTGTACTCTTTGATGATTGAACAGAGAGGTTGGAGATTGTGATAAGGAAGTTTATCAGGAAGAAATAATACAAGAGGTGAATTGGCTCTGAATAAGCCACCTGTGCTGGCTGGTAAAAGCACTAAAACAGAGTGTTTACCTAAAAGACTACCAGACCCAGAATGCACTGGTTTACAGAAAGCCTCTAGGAGAGCTGAAGTAGGGAAATGTGTGCCTAATCAGAGAAGCAATGATGTAATCCCTAATCACACATCTCCTAGGGCAGGGCTTAATTCAGAACACCTGCAGTGTGCTAGGGTGGCGCGGCCATCTAGGCACTTTAAAGCTGGAAGAAATTCATCAGACAGACAGCAAGGAGAGCAATGGAGGCAAGGGAAGGAACGGAGACAGCAAGAGCTGGAGAAGGAGAGACTGATCGTGAACAAAAGGAAGAACAGCAAGACGTCCAGAAGGTCTAAGAAAGGAGCCCAAGGCAGTACGTATGCTGGGAGAGATTCCTGGGGCAAGCATTCTTCTTTGGACTGGAGGAAGCCAGAGGCTTGGAGATATACAGCCAGGAACCCCCAGACAGCACCTGAAAAGGAGACGGCTGCATCTACAGAAAGAAGGAGCTCTAATACCTATTTAAAGAGGTATGGGAAAAGAGACCTAAAGTCCAGAGATTCTGACTGGAGAGCTGGGCACAGAAGTTTTGCTACCTACTGGCCAAAATACCCAGAGAGGAAACCTAATGACAACGTGATCTCAGGTATGAACTCTGATCTGTTCCCTAGCTTTGCACAAGGAAGACAGCAAGGAAATAGTTTCTATCCTGGTAGAGATCAGTTAGAGAAATCCTCTGAGCCAGTGTTTGAAAGTGATCCTATGATATTTCAAGAGCAAGGGGAAATATCAAATGAGGAAGTTGAATGTATGGATTGTTCTCTTTCTAAGTGGCTGTTCTAAAGTAATCCTCAGATAAGGATCAAACACCAAAAGGAACTGTACTGATTTTTAGCTTCCCAGAAAAGTTTCTTTGAGAGAAAGCTTTGGGGAAAGTGGAGCCACGTTGAGAGTGGGCCAGCAATGGTTTGCAGCTGGTTAAGCACCTGTGATTAGAGCAAGGCACAAGTGCACGTGGGACTTTGAAAAAAAGCTTCTTCTCTGTGTGAAAGGAAGAAAGCTGTGTTTTTTGATAAAGAGAATTTTCCTTTTGGGTTTATTTTTCATTCAGCACTGCTAAGAAAGTTTATTAGCAGGGGCTAGAAGAGACACCTTTTCTGTTCCATCAAGGTCTTTACTAAGTTGTTGCATAAGTAATTCAGTTGCCTTATTTGTTTTGTTTCCTGAATAAAACTTCTGGAGAAATTATCCCGTTGATGTTACCAAGCATATCTGTGCGAGGGAATAACACCCCATAAATAAAATCTGATTTCTGCTTTACACTCGAACAACTACAATTCTTTATTTTTGTTAAACGGATAGTTTTGTGTGATTGAACTACAACACCCACAATCCTTTGCAAGTCAAGTAAATTCATGGCCTTGCCAAGATTGTGGAACTTTCACAACAAGCACCCCCATTTACAAGATACAGATTGAAGAGGGGCGAGGATAGTGTGGATCCTTGAGGTACTCCTTGAGTTTGGTGGTATGCTTTGGAGATGTTTGTTCCTAGTTTTATTTGCTGTTGCCTGTCAGACAGGTAGGACTGAAACCATTTGTGAACTGTATCTTGGTACCACTTGATTATAGATGCTGAAGGAGTGTACTGTGGTTGACTGTATCAAAAGCTACGGAGATGTCCAGGAATATCGGTAGGAAAGCTTGGGATCAATCTTGTACGCCTTGGGCTAGTGTGTTGATGAGAGAGGTTGAGTTTCTACTCCATATAGTGGGTGGAAACCATGCTGTTGGGGGTCGAGAAGGCAGTTGTCATCAATATGATCCTGGAGCTGTAGCTGTACAGCTTTTTCAATGACTTTAGCTAGGAAAGGGAGGCTGGCAATGGGCCTGTATGAGGCGGGGTTTGAGGGATCGAGGCTGGGTTTCTTTAAGATGAGATGGATGGAAGAGTTTGAGGCATTTCCTCCTGCTCCCCACCACCGAGGCCAATCAGGGACGAAGAGGACTTTTAAATCTGAAACTTTTATCCAAGCCACTTGCACAGCACGAGGCGTCTTCAGGAGGGATCAGGAATGTGAAGCTCCTCCCATTCCCCACTGCCGAGGCCAATCAGGGTCGAAGATGACTTTAAAAATCTTCAGCGCCATTAGGTGTGCCTGCGCTGGTGTGGCCCTTAGGCGTGGACTTAGGCGGAAGAATGTAGCCGAATAAGAAGACTTTCCCTTTCACTGCAACTACCGAAGACCATTCTCTCGGACAATAGGTAAAAAACCCCTATGAGAGCCCCCCAAGTTCCAAAACCACAACCTCAGTACCACATACATTCCACAAATAACAATACCTCACAACTGAACACAAAACACACCCTGCCATTCCACACAAATCCACCCCCAAAAGACAAGACCTACTCAGACCTGATCTACTAAAAGGCCACCGTGCTAGCTATATAAATAACCCTATAGACATATCTTGCTCTTATCCTCCTGGCCACAACACACAATACCCGCCCCATCCCCCACTGTCTCCTCTATGCCCTCCACACTCATCCAACACTCACCCACCTCAACCAATCCCAGCAACACACAACCAGACACATCATAAGAATACCAACCTCCATCTCCATCTCACCATTACTACAAACATCAGGGCACCAACACAGATACTTAGATGTGCACTCATCTTAGGGGACTTCAACCTCCCTTCCCTGCAACCTAAAATGGCTGACGCCTTCCTCGCAGCCATGGCATCTATGGATCTCACACAAATAAATAAAACATTTTTTAAAAAAATAAAAATACTTTTTGTGCCCCACTGGGGCTGAAGAAAATTGTAGACTACAGTTTGGCTGTCCAGGAAAGGTTTTTTAAAAAAAAAAATTTTAAGAGATGGCTGGCTGGTCCTTTGGTCTGCAGAAGCAGCCAAACCAGAAGCAGAATATTTTTTTTTTTAAGATAAAACTGTGTCGGGTGATGGGCAGAGACCTTTGGTGAGCTGCGGTCCCGCAGTGATCACTGAGCCCTTCTCCGTCGACTCCAGAGGGATGATGCTGGGGGGACTGAGTGCCAGATTAGGCACAGTGCCAGATTGCAGCTGTTCCCAATCGTGGCAGAAAGAGCACAACTGGCGGCAGGGAGAGTCATGATCCTCGTAACTGCTGCTGCTGGATGGCTGCAGTGTTTGTGGCTGGATCCAGTACTATGGGAGCACTGTGGGCATTGTGGCTGGCATCCAGGAGGTGGCAGATAAGGCTTCTGGAGATTGTGGGGGTCCAGGCCAGGCTTAATGAATGCCATGGTCACAGTAATTGTGGTTTGGGACCCAGGGCTGCTGGATCACTGCGGCGATTGTCAGTGGCCGCATCCAGGTGCTGTGTAGGCTTTGGTGGGAGGTTGGAACCTGGAGAGGGCGAGATTGAGGCCATGCAGGCCTAGAGAAAAATAGAGAGCCCTTTTAAGGGGCGGGGCCTCTGACGAGGAGGCCACAGCCCACTGGAAGTGCTCTTGCTGCTGGGGCGGGGCAATTTTGGGGACAATGCTGACTTTAGTGTGTGGGGAGGCTTGAGCCAGTTGGGCAACCATAAAAATGTATTTTAAAGAGTGGCAAATGGCCGCAATAGAGGCTGTAAGGGGAGTGGGGGCCTTAGCATTGTAGAGGCTCTGTGTGGGACTGAAGACCTCATTTTAATTAATAAATGGCAAGGCAAGCTTTGGAATGCTCCAAGGAGCCTGAAAAGTTTAAAAATATAATTAAAATATATGTGGCTGGGCTGCTTTAGTACAGCACAGCCATGGGAGCAAATGAAAATGCTGCACAGTTTACTTTCTGGGCTCAAGAAGTGCCGGAACGCAGTTCCACCCTGTTCTGGCATAAATTACGCCCTGCTTGTAACATAGTAAATGACGGCAGATAAAGACCAGCATGATCCATCTAGTCTGCCCAGTGAGTACCTATAGAGCCTGATTCTTAAAGTATTTTTTCTTGCAGACACATATGAGAAAAAGGCTACAGACTTCATCGGCCAACACATATACAACTGTCATGCCAGTAAAATTGTTTTTTTTTTTTTTTTAAATCTGAGTCTGAAAGAAAAAATGAAGAAAGTGCTGCCTTAAGGGTTCCCTTTCCCTGATCATTTATGTGAGACGTGTCAGAGTGAGCCACGTGGATGGACGCGGTTGTTGACATAGATGCGCTTCCTCCGGGTCCTGGATGTAGCTGTACACGTGTGTGTCTCTGCCTACGTCTGGGCGCCTTGTGGTGGGGAAAGGGCCGGGCGCCACCGAAATCTGAGCAGCGAGACTGCACTGCCGGAGATTACTGGAGGCAGGCTAGGGAGGTGCCCGGAGGAACTGGAGGAGGAGGCAGAGGGAAGGTGAAGGAACTGCGGTGCAGTGCAGTCAGAAGCACGGACTGGCGGAAGAGGGAGATCTTGCATTTCGAAAGGGGGTATATGCTGCAACCTAAGGGAATAGGCTTTTCATAAATTACTCCTGAGATTCCGGGAGGGCAGCACATTTGAATTTTACCTGCAACATAACAATCCGGCTACTTCTGCAAGGCCATCCCTGCACCAATTACTAAGCGGACAAAGAGCGAGAGACAGAAAGGCACGGATTTACCCAGCGCTCTGCAGACCCTCGCAGAACACCCGGGAAAAGGTACGTTTTCTTAACACGGAGAGGAGTGATGATTAACATAAGCAGCTCATCCTGGTCCTATCTGAAGGCAGAAACTGTCCTTTCAGCAAAATGAAGGAATGACAGGAGCAGTACAGAAAACTGACTGCTTAGCATCCTAAATCGCACTGAAATAGGGATATCGCAAAGAAAGCAATACCTTCCGGCCATTTTAAAGAACATTATATTGCAACAACCTTGTGAAAAAAAGAGAAACATATCATAGCACATTTGTAATTAACGTGTGTGGCTGCTTGTGCAAACATGCACTGGTGCTTAATAATTCTTTTATATTGTCCATCAGAATTCCAAGTGGTTTACATAATGTGTAGTTAGATTTTTGTTTGAATATATGTCTGTGTATGGATGCGCATATGTATTCATAAAAATCTATTTGCATACATAGACTGTGTGCGTGTTTGCTGTGTGTGTCAGAAATTAAAAGTTCAGCATTTCCTCAATTCTCTTCTTTCTGAAGCTCAAAAGAAAGCAGCTCTAGTGTTTTTGGACATCTGGATTCAGATATCTAAAGAAAAAAAATCCCTAGAAAACCTTCTAAGGGCCTGATGCATCATAATCTTTTCGCATAAAGTAGACACAGAAATGGGTAAAAAGCTTTTAGTGAATTGGGCTCTTACTAGTGTCACCTTGCCCTCCGCCACTGTGGCCTGGAGTTCATAGTATTGGGTGTCTCCAGCCAGTGAATAGAGACTGCAGCAGTGGGATGGAGCTGTCTGATGTCATTGTGGTATTGTTTTGTTCCAGTTAACTCAGATTCTGTAAAATGCTCTGATATTCTAATTTTGAAGGGTAGTATATTAAACAGTAGTATAAATAAAATAAAAAATACATGAGGTAATAAACTGTGCTCATTAAGAATATCATGACAGTTCATATCATATCCATCCCTATTAAGGTGCAGCATAACATACAGTAACTAGTTATACTGAGACAGAAAATACGTAGGTCCACTGTTTCCATCCACCCTTCTACTCCAACCACATGATGGCACCTTCTCTAGTAGGCACTTCACAGAGGGCTGTGTTGGAAAGAAAACATTTTAAGTGCTTTCAGGGTGGTTGATTCTATCAAACACACTCAAAATCCTGGGTAAAATAACTACTTACTGATACACTTATTTTTAAGATTGTCTAATGTTTTACACCCAGAGATGTTCCATCCTGTTAAGCTTAGAAATGTTGTTTGCATTGGATTCAGCTGTAAATCCTGTTTACGTAACTAGAACCCTGTAGTACTTGAATGACTTGATGATTTCTACCATTATTTTTTTCAGTTCAGGAAGTACACAATTTTAATTATTCCTTGGCTTCAAACTTGGAAGTCATCTCATTTTGTTTTCTAAGCCAAAGAAATTCCACCTCATAAATATACAACCCATATTATATCCTCTAGCTTTATTCCGTAATGACACACACATCCTTTTATAAACAAGGCTTTTGATTTTGTTGTGTTTTGGGTCTTTTTTATGTTCCTGTTCCTGCTCTGCAGAGCATCTCTGGCTAAAATCCCATGCTTATATAGACTTAATGCATTTCAAATTCATGCTGACCTTCTTCCAGTCTGCTATTGCATGAGCTAAGCAAGACTCCTGTGTTCATCTGACAAACTTTTTTGCCTCCAATCTTGCTGTCTCTTTGCCATGCTCAACTCCCTCCTCAAAGTGCCTCCACCTCCAACCCCTCCTTCAGACTATGGCTGACTACTTGAGTGACAAGGTTAATCTTGAGTTCTTCCATCACCTCTCTCCGCCTCTTCATTCCTGCACCGTCCTTCAACCGCTGCCACCCTTTCTTCCTTCTGTAAAATCAGAGGAGAAAATTGTGCATCTTCTCTCATTCTCCAGTTTCATTGTCTCTGAGACTATTTCCACCCAGTTTCTCCTCTGTATCTTCTCTGCTGTCATCCCTTTCATCTGCCATAGCCTCAATCTATACCTTTCCACTGCAGCCGTTCCTGCAGCTTTCAGACATGTTGTAGTTACACTGCTCCTCAGACAACCTTCACTGGACCCCACCCTTCCAACTATCATCCCTACTACTTCCTCCCTTTCACATCCTGTTTACTCAAATGTGCTTTTCACCTGTACTGTCTTGACTTTCCTTCATCCCAAGCCACTCCAATCTATTTTTTGCCCACTACATTCTACAGAAACAGCCCTTACTGAAGCCTCCAGTGACCTGTTCCTGCTCATTCTTATCTTTTTTGATCTATCTGCTGCTTTCAATAATGTTAATCACCACCTATTCCTTGGTACTCTGCCCTCAATTAGATTTCAGGGCTCTGGTCTATTTATAATTTTCTTCTTACCGTTCCTATTGCAATCATAGTGGATGCTCTGATGGATCCTCCTCCACTGCTATCCCAGTATCAATCAGTGTACCTCAGTCTTGGGACTTCTTTTCCTTCTCTGTACTTAGTCCTTTGTTGCTCTGGTCTCCTTGAATGGGTCTCAGTGACATCTTTATGCAGGGCTGGCCTAGGAATATTGGGGCATGTTGGCTGCAGAGAGACCCACTCCACCATAGGCTCCACACTTGTGGAGTTCCTGTGCCTCCCTTTCTCTCCCCTACATGTCCCCCCCTCCCTCATGGTCCATCACCTCTTGCCTATGTCTGTTCCCAGTTTGCCCCATCCATCCCCTTCCTTTAAACTTTCTAGGCAGGGTAGGGCTAAAATTAAACCAGACTGCAGCAGAACCTTGCATTCAAACATCCTGCAAGAGTCAGTTACAAAGTCTTGTCAGGCATAGCATAGCAGCCCAGTTCTATGCTTTTTCTCCCCCTCATTTTTCTGCAGTTTGTTGTTGAGCTGCTCATGCCAGTGCTACTGCTGCCCCTTTGCTTGTAAGCTGATGGGGCTGGCGCTGCAGTTCCATCCAGACATGGGCACCTTCTGCCTACATCTCATTGCTGTTGGTGCAGGGATGCATGATTGAAACCTGCATGGTCTGAACCCTGGACTCTGTGGGGCCTTCCATGGTTCAAACACAGATCAATTGTACATGTTAATTTGTAGGTATATATACAAGTAATTTGCATGTATTTTCAACTTTTATGCACCCAAACAAGCTGAGTACACACTCAAGAATGCATGTCCCCATTCTCCTATTCATACTCATGTTGTTTTTAACCATCCCCATAATAAATGAAACTTCCTAATTCTCTTTTTTTCATTGTATTTTTACTGTTATTTGAAAACAAACAATTGCATTTCCAAAAAATGCGCAGGAAATAAAACGGAATAGGGATTGTTCACATATACAACCTAACATGGAAATCTGTTTGCTTAAACAGTTTGCTTATGGGAAAATCCAGGTCATAGAAACAAAATAACACTTGTACAAAGCAAACAGGCACTAAGCCTAGAAACATGTGGTAAATCTATATTTTATTTGTTTTTATACTGCCTAATCTAAAAGTCTAGGCGGTTTACAGAGAACTAGCAAATACAGGAACTTGTATTGCTCATACATAGAACATGAGTGTCTTCCAAGTGATGTACCTGAGCGGTACAGACTGCTTTGGCTCAAAAGGTACCTGCATGAGGTGGTGCAGGAAGACGTTGAGGTCCACAGTGGTGCCGGCTGCCGAACAGTGGCCAGACCCCACATGAAGCACGAGACCAGTGGTTGAATTGAGATGGAGGCATCGTTCAGGCAGTTGTGATAGGCTGCAATGGTGGAGAGGTGACATTGTTTCAATGCCATCTTGAGTCAAGTGTTTATGAGGGTGGTGAGATTTTGAAGGATATGCGGCGTCGGGCAGGAGTAGGGTTCAAGCTCCTCAGAGGCATACCAGATGGTGAATCATTTTCATTTGAGTCTATAGGGCTTTTGCATGGCTGGGCATTGGGATGCCAGGATGACCTGCTGCACCTCCATGGTGAGTTGGATGGATGACAGAGCTAGCTGCTCAACATCCAGGCTGTTAGTGCAAGTGTGGGCAGATTTGGGTGCAGGGTCCTGACCTTGTGCTTTGTGAGGAGATCCGGTTTCAATGGTAGGCTGCTGGGTGGTTCCCATGTGAGGGGCTGGAGAAGGGAAAACCACATCTGCCTGGGCCAAAAGGGGTCACAAGGATAACTGTGGCCCTATTGCAGATTACCTTCTGAAGTGTAATGGAGATCAGTGGAATGGGGTGGGGGAGTGTGTAGAGGAGCGGCATGCCCCCCAGAGTATTGCAAACACATCTGGGGTCAGGCTGAGGGCAGATGGGTGCTTACAGCAGAAGCTAGTGCACTTTGCATTCTTGTCCACCTGCGGTTGCCTCCACTGCTAGCCCCATCGCATGGCACAGGGAGCACCAAAAAACACACAAGAGGCAGCATATCAACAGCAGCTACAGTTCCTCCAGCAACCATAGTGCACACCACAGGGCGAAGATGCGCAGGGCCCACATACCATCCCCGGACTCCTGCAGCTAGGGCACTCCATCGTGACCCACCTGCAGGCACCACCGGGGCAGGGACCACGGATTGCAGTCCCCCTCTGCAGTACTGGACCTCCTTGCCCAATTCTTGGAGTGGCATGCCCCTCTGTGGCCACAGCCTACACATATCAAGGAGTCAAACAAGGTGCAAATGGTGGTATCCTTGTCCCCATGGGAGGAAGGGACACTGCCATCACTGCCATCACCTTCACCCCCACGCTTCTGCCTGTAACCCTTCACAATGGACACAGACGGGAAGGAGGCCACCACCCATGGTTCCACGGCAGAGGATCAATCCTCCTACAGCTCTCCAGATGCTGAATCGGGGCCATAGCCGACACCACTGCAACTGCCTTCATCACCTAATGATCTCACCTATTCCATGTTTCTCCAGAGGCTGGTGGCCCTGCTTTCCTTGGCTCCGTTGGACATGCCAGACCCCCGGAGTGATGTCCTCAGAGTCCTGAAGTACCTAGACATTCCTTGGACCTTGACAACTCTCCTGATCCACAAGCTCCTGTAGGAAAACCTCCTCAAGATCTGGCACACCCCGGCATCTGGAGCTGTCACCTAAAGGAAGCTGGAGACAAAATATCAGATCCAGCCCTCACCCAAATTCAAAAAGCCTCATCTTCCACACCAGTCCATCATCATGGAATCTGCCTTGAAGTGTGCCAAAAAATCAAGCACCCACTCCTATGCGCCGCCTGGAAAAGACCACAAGCTCCTGGATGAGGTGAGCAGAAAAACCTTCCAAGGGACAATGCTCTGTGTGAAGATCATGGCCCACCAATTCTGGCATATCCAGTTCCAAGACGCTCTGCTGGACAAACTAAAGGAGCTCCTGGGCACACTTGCCCCAGAGGCATCAACTGCTGCCACGTCAATCATCGCAGACCTCAGTGAGTGCGGGTAGCACCTGATCCTGCAGCCGAGTGCTTGTTTTAGCTAACTTGCCTGATTTTATTTATTGTAAACCGCTCAGACGCCTACGGTATCGAGCGGTATAACAAGTTTTAATAAACCTAAACCTAAACCTAAACCTATCCGCTCGGCCTATGATGCCTCTGATGCTGCAGTCCACACAGCAGGGACTGCCTTGCAGTGCGATGCATGGCATGGCTCCGGGTGTCTGGCCTGAGGGAGGACACTCACAATTGTATTGCTGATGTGCCATGTAGGGGCGACAACCTGTTCGGTGACAAGGTCAAAGATACAGTGGATGACCTAAAGGAACACTGCAGCATCCTTTAAAACCCCTGCAGCAGACTGCCTGGAATGCAGCTTGAACCACAGGAAACCCGCAAAAATCATACTCATCCTATCACTGCTACTACAACTCCTACAACTGTTGGCAGCCGCAGCACTTCAAGCAGCAACCGGCCTACCAAGGTGCTTACCAGCAGAAGCCGCACCAGAGGGACCTCAAGCAACAAAAGCAGTTCACCTCCTCATTCAACAAGAGCACCCCCTTCTTTTGACAAGGCGTCTGATGCCAATCCACTGGTGGGGGGCCGGTCCTCCGCCTTCCTGGGTGCTTCGGAGCAGATCAACATGGACAGCTGGGTCCTGGCCATCATCACCAAGGGGTACAAGATCAACTTCTCAAAACCTCCACAGTAACACAGCCAGCCACCCACTTCCCCCCTTCTCTATTTCTGTGGATAACACTACACTCCTCCCTGTTTCCTCAGCTCACCACCTTGGGTGCATCTTTGACTCTATTTTCTCTTTCTCTGCACATATCCAACAGATAGCTAAAACCTGTCGCTTTTTCCTCTGTAACACTGGCAATATCTGTCCCTTCCTTTCTACACACTTTACTAAGACTCTCATCCACTCACTGGTCACCTCCCGTCTTGAATATTGTAACCTGCTCCTCGCTGGTCTTCCTCTGAATCATCTTTCTCCCCTTCAATCTGTTCAAAATGGCTTATCTTCCACCAGTGTCGCTACATGCATGTGTCACTTCACTGGCTCTCTATCTGTTTCTGCATCCAGTTCAAATTTCTCCTCCTTACCTACAAGTGCATTCATTCTGCGGCTTCTCACTACCTTTCCTTTCTTATCTCACTTCTTCTCGGCATCTCTGTTCCTTTGGCAGATCCCTTTTAACTGTGCCCACTGCCAACTCCAGACTTTGTCCATTTCACCTTGCTGCTCCATATACCTGGAACATACTACCTGAGTTGGTGTGTCGAGCTCTTTCTCCGGCTGTATTCAAATCCACGCTAAAAACCCACTTCATTTAGGCTGCTTTTGGATCCTGATGCCCCTCACTCTCTCATTCACTACTTATGTGTATCTTACCATACTCAAGTCCCCAGTTTTGCAATGTTTTCCTCATCTTGATTAGATTATAAGCTTTGATGAGCAGGGACTTAACCCAGCCAAGACAATTGCCACTTGGATCATGGGCATCAAGTCCTTCCCTGCACTTACTCCCTCTCCATTATGCTTCTTCCTTCTTTTAAATACCTTGGTGTTTACAAAGAGAGCTCCGAATCTTTCTCCACTCATATCTCTCACCTCACTTGCTCTGCTTTCTCCGTTCGTTGCCCCTTTTGACCTTGTGGCCCTGACCACTCTCATCCTCAGCACTGTCATCACACGTCTCGACTACTGTAATGTCATTTTCTCCGATCTTCCTCAACTCCAACTTAAATGCCTTCAGAACTCTGCCTTCTGCGCCCTTACCCACACCAGGAAATTCTATCACAACATGCTCTTTCTCATTCAGCACTACCGGCTCCTCTTCCCTTAGAGAATCCATTTCAAAATCCTCACTCTCACTCATAAAGCCCTATATAACCATGCACCGCAATATCTTTTCTCTTTGATTATCTCATACGTGCCCCAACATTGCCTTCGCTCCCTCCAGGATAACCGCTTGGTCCTCCCATCTCCTTCACATTCTAAATATGAGTCCCCTCTCTGGAACTGTTTTTTTCTTTGTGGGCCCCCTCTCTGGAACTGCTTTCCACTCCAGCTTCTCTTGGAGCCTTCCTTTCCTAGGTTTAAAAAGCTCCTAAAAACCCACCTATTTACCCAAGCCTTTGTAGAGCCTATTTACCCAGGCTCTACAAACAATCTGTCCTCCCTCTATGCCTGGGTTTATTCACTATCTACTCTCACTGTCTCTTATGTTTTCCTGTGCCTCACCTTTCCTGTCTTAATATGGAGTTCCTTTCTCGCTCTGACTTTGTATGTGTTTTATTTTTATTGTAAACCACTCTGTCTGCCTGGCTAAGGGCAGTCAATCAAATCCTAATAATCGATAAATGGTAAACAATTGTGTCTTACATCTTTATGTACAGCAGATTGGTGGAGACAAAGAGCCAGTGAAATGCCCAAGTTTAAATGACATCACTCCGATGCCTCTATTTGTCTCAGCCACCAGAGGGCTCTTCAGATTCTTTTGTCTCCAGCAGATGGTGAATGAATTTTCTCCACTCTGAAGAACATCTGAATAATTGAGATAAAAAGATTGATTTAAATGCTCATGAATGACAGACATAAGAGTGACTCTCATTTGAGTGCGATGTGAGAGGCTCCACTAGACTGCGGTAGCCATAGGAGGAGGAGGTGACATCACTGCTCACCTGTTCCTCCTGATTGTTCCCCTCCGGTTAAAAGTGACGCGGGTCGCCTCCTGTGCCATGGGAGTGTGCGCCAAAGGAGCATATGCTCTTTGGACAAGCTCCTTGGGGCGACTCCAGGGCATATCTGGTCATGTATTCAATTGGTATGCTAGTTCTGCTCCTGGTTTCATTCCTGCAGCTCCACGTTGCTACACCATCGTGGTCAGTCTCGTAAGTCTATGCTGCTTTCCCTTGTCTTACTGGACCCTTTCCTGCTTCTATTTCTTGTGGACCATTGTACTCCTCCTTGTTTGTCTTTCTGATCTGGGCATCCGGGGCACCCCCTTGCACTGGTTCTGGTTCTTCCTCACTACCCATTCCTTTTCTTTTCTTTTGGACTCTTTCTCCTCTCCTCCTGTGCCCCCTGCCCTGTGGTGTCCCCAGGGCTCTGTTCTGTCCCCTCTCCACTTTAATGTCTTTATGGCCCCCCTCTCTCTGCTCATCCAACAGTGATATATCATTGTATTTGCTTCGCTTTTAGGCAGCAGACATATCCTGACCCAACTGACCTTTAAGGGGAACCTTCTGTTTGGGGCCAATTTGGAGAAGCTGGTGAAGGATCTGGGTGAGATAAAACCTTATTGTCTTCCAGAGGACAGGTCCAAAGGGCCTGGGAAGTGCGCAGGAGCCCCTTTTCCATTGTCTTCTGCCTGCTCCTCATGGGCACACTGGTCAGACTCCTGTCACTATAGGCCTGGAAAGCTTTCTTCACTTCTGCTTCCAGATTTCGGGTTCGTTCTCAGTCCTTTCGAGGAGCTCGTGGGCCCAGGGACTCTGCTCCTCCAGAGGAGGCCCCTCTCAGGCTGTGCAGTGAAGGTTTGGGGGCTCATTTCCTAGTAGGATTGCTGGGTGCTAGACATCATTCAGTATGGCTATGTCCTAAAATGCAAAGAGCCAATCCCAGACACATTCATTCTCTCCCCCTGTGGGTCAGTGAACAAAAGCGCAGCTGCATTGGTCACCTTTGACATGCTGCTACTCCGGAAAGCAGTGGTTCCCGTTCCCCAGGATGATGGGGGCAAGGGCAGATATTCCATCTATTTTGTGGTGCAAAAAAAGGATGGCTCATTCCGACCCATTCTCGACCTCAAGGGTGTCAATGTGCATGTGCACATCCTGCGTTTCCAGATGGAAACTATGAGATCAGTGGTTCAGGCGGTGTGCCAAGGGGAGTTCCTTGCATCTTTGGATTGGGCTGAAGTGTATTTTCATATCTCGATCTGGGAGGATCTGCAAATGTATCTGTGTTTACTATGCTTGACTCACAGTTTCAGTTTGATGTCTTTCCATTTCGGCTCTCCACTGCCCCAAGGATTTTCTCCAAAGTCATTGTGGTGGTGGCTATGATGCTATGATGCCAAGGGATTTGTGTGCACCCATATCTGGATGACTGGCTCATCTGAGTCCATTCTCTGTCAGATTTGTCTTGGATGTTGACCCAAGTGGTGGTGTTCTTGGAAAGCCTTGGGTTAGAAATTGGTTGAGTGGGAGGCGACAAAGGGTACAGGTAAATGGAACTCAAGGCTGAGGAGAAGGTTATCAGTGGTGTGCCCCAGAGATCTGTCCTTGGTCTGATTATTTTTAACATCTTTGTTAGTGATATTATGGAAGGGCTGTCGGGTAAGGTTTGCCTCTTTGCTGATGATACCAAAATCTGCAATAGAGTAGACACCCAGGAAGGTGTCGATAACATCAAGAGGGATCTAGCTATGCTTGAAGAATGGTCTAGAATTTGGCAGCTAAGATTTAATGTTAAAAAATGCAAGGTCATGCACTTGGGCTGCAGCAATCCAAGGGAGCGATATAGAAGGTGAAGTACTTCTGTCCACAAAAGAAGAGCGGGACCTAGGTGTGATTGAGTCTGATGATCTTTAAGTAGCTAGAAAGGTAGAAAAGTAAATGGGAAAAGCTAGAAGGATGCTTGGGTGCATAGGGAGAGGAGTGGCCAGCAGAAGAAAGGAGGTGATAGTGCCTCTGTATAAGTCTTTGGTGCAACCTCATTTGGAGTATAGTGTGCAATTCTGGAGAACACATTTTCAAAAGGATATAAATAAGTTGGAGTCGGTACAGAGGGTGGCTACAAATATGGTTAGTGGTCTTCGTTATAAAGCATATGAGGACTGATTTAAGGATCTTAATATGTTTAGAGGAAAAGCGGGATAGAGGTGATATGATTGTGACGTTTAAATACCTAAGTGGCATAAATGCACAGCAGGAGAGCCTCTTTCGATTGAAAGCAAGCTCTGCTACGAGGGGACATTGGATGAGGGTGATAGACTCAGAAGTAATATGCGGAAATATTTCTGTACGAAAAGAGTGGTAGATGCGTGGAATAGTCTCCCAGTGGAGGTGGTAGAGATGAGGATAGTATCTGAATTCAAAGACGCATGGGATAAACACAGAGGATCTCTAAAGGAAAAAAGGGGACTGTTGTAGTGGTTGATATGGAAGGGTAGACTAGATAGGCCATGAGGTCTTTTTCTGCCATCATGTTTCTATGTTTCTAGAATGGCTTGGCAAGTAGAGCAGAACTGTCTAGAAATAATAAACTGTTAGCTTATCACTGTTTCTCCGCCTTCCCATTGTACCTCACAGCCATTTGTCTTCTCTTTCCTTTCTGCTCCCTTCCATCTCTTTTATCTTGCATACATCTCTTTCTCTTTCTGTGTCTCATCTTCCTCCCAAGCCCCTCCCTCTTTTCTGTCTCCCCCGTTTTCAGGTATGCCTTCTAATGTTCATTCCCCTTCTAGCCATCAGTCTTCCTTTTTGTCTCTCATCCCCAGCTTTCGTCCTCTTTGAATCCCACCCAATCTTCGGCTGTAGTTATAGTAAAGGACATGGGGATAGAAAAGAGTGTGTGCTCACCATCCTTTTGGTCAGCTCCTATTTAAAAAGCAGAAGCACACACCACGAAGAGAAGATGGAACAGCGCTGGCTCTTTGCTCTCTTTCTAAATATATTTTATATTATCTCCTTAATAGCAGCAGATTTATACCACTTTTTTTTATCTGATAGATTCCTCCTACTTCTTCCTGCTCAATAGGAACTAAAATTTGGATCTGGTACCATGAGCCTTCATTGATAATTGCCTAGGGATTCTTCCCCTATTATCCCCTCTCACCAGGGGCGGCCCGAGGGTAATGCGGAGCTATGTGAGGAAACTCATTGTGGGGGTATCATTTGCATAAATATTTGCATATCAACAGGGCCTAATTTGCAGACATGTTTAAATACCAGATTTATCTGGTCAGTGCTATGACAAGGTCAATAACAAAGGAGGAAGATATAAAATAAGAAAAAATAACTCTTGTAGCTGTCCTCAGGCCAGATTAGACTGGGGAAGGAGGCCCAAAGTTAACATGGATGGGCACTAGGCATGGAGGCCTCAGGTACAAAATTAGATTGAAAGCCCTCTGGCAATACATTCAGGTACAGTACGTGTTTGTAACTTGCCTTGAACGTCTGAGAAACGGAGTAGACTAAATCCAGTTTCCGTTCCTTTTCTTTGCCAAACTGGTTCTACACCTATTACCAAACAATGCCTTGGAATGCACCTGAAAATGAATTTCTAAGTGAATAGCCTGCAACAGCTGCCATGTTGTCATCATGAGAGACACTTTAAATCTTATAAACTCAGAGCTCATGCACACTTATTGAAACAATGCATGTATACTTAAATGTGTATCAAGAGACAGTATCCCGTACATTTAATTTGACCAGAAACAAATCCTACTATAAAGACAAACATCTCACATACATTGCAATGTCCCTCAATAAATTAAAAAATCCCTTCTAATGTTATGACAAAATGATCACCACGATTTAGCACATATACTTCGACTTTTTTTGACAAATAACCACTTATGAATTTGTATGGAACAGTTGTTTATAGCCCTAAATGAAGATATAGGGACGGAGTTACCCACATGGAGCAACAGTTGCAACCCTTACACCTTGCTGGTGTAAGCCCCAGCCACCCTCACCCTAAGGCAAGGTAGAATAGGCTTCCCCTTGGATAGGAATGCTCATGGTAGCCGGGGAGATGGTGTTACTATCCATCTCCCTTTGGGTGTGGTGAGGGGTAGAGTAAAACTAAGGGGTATGTTTACTAAACTGCGGTAATGTTACCCGCATTAGGTTCCGTGGTAATGGTACAGATGCTCATATAAAGGCATGGGCAGTGCATCGTTACGGTAAGCTGTATCAACTAACGCTCGTTACAAGGCGCCTTATAAGGCACCTTACTTATAAGGAAGGCACCTTACAAGGCGCCTTGTAATGTGCCTTGTAAGGCGCCCTGTAAGTTGCCTTATAAGTAAGGTGCCTTCTAAGGTGCCTTGTTAGGTGCCTTCTAAGGTGCCTCGTAAGGCGCTTTGTAAGGTGCCCTATAGGGCTCCTTAGGCTAAGCGCCATATTAGGCACCCCTGGACAAGGCACCTTAGAAGGCACCCTGGGTTACGGAACCATAGTGGTGGCCTAACAAGGCTACGGTGTCCTAGGTCAGTGTGCCCTAAGGGCTGCAAGGTGCTTCAGGATGACATGCATGACCTGTGAGGCATAGAGACAGATGTAGCCCTAACACTAGATAGAGCACCGAGGAAAGGCAGTGAACAGGTGAGTGAAGGAGGGAGAGCTGGGAGCTGCTGGACCTGCCATATCTGCGGGCATCCCATGTGGCTTGCAGTACTGTTGACAAATATGGTGGGGGCAACTGTACCACAGTACAGGGTGTTGGCAATGGTACTGGAAAGACAGTGGGTGGCAGACGATGGGAATACGTGTCCCCCAGTGGAGGCGGAGGTGGCAGGATAGTTACAATGATGGGTGGACAGAGGAATGGTGGTGCCATGCAGATCAGGCACAGGCGAGGCAAGCATGAAGAGGTGCAATGCAGGAAAGGGTAGCAGTGCAGGACATGGGGTGGCAGCCTGTACAGGCAGACAGGACGCTACACAGCTGACAGATAGATGGACCGAAGGAATGTTGGCATCTGGGGCGAGGGTATTATGGGCTGGCAGCACAGCTCTGCAAAAATATGACTGTTACAGGCATGCAAGCTATTTGAGTAGGACAGGCATGAAAGGAGGGAGCAATGAGGAATTGAACCCATGAACATTCCTGAGAATGGCATTGTACTAACCAGTAGGCTATACCTCCATGTTGTATCGCACAGTAATGGCTGGGTACAGAAGGACTGCAGGTCACCGCACAAACTGTCTGCTCTGAGTGCCAGGATAGGGTAACCCACCAGTACTCATGATGCAATGCACATGCTGAATAGCTGTCTACAGCTGATCACCAAATGGGGTCTGCACCTCTCCTCCGGTACACCTCAGCTTGGAAAGACGAACTGACAGTGCGTGATACTGGCACAGAGTAGCTACAGACCATGCCATTGTGCAGGTTCTGTGTTCACCCTGAGGGATAGGATGGGTGCCCAGCACTAGGTCCACAGTACATGTGGTTCTAGAGATAGGTCCTGCCTTAAATCCCCATCACTACCAGTGTGTGACAGGTGTTTCTTGCAGTCCATCTGTGTTCTTCAGTCACATGTGGCCCTCTGGGACCAGACACCACCGAGATTAGTGTGTACCCAGTGTTGGGGTCTGGCTGATATGGGCACTTGTTATCAGGGCAGAGGGATTTGTAGACTTGCATAAGGTTTGTGTAGCAGTGCCTCTACAGGTCAAAGTGGTATACACTATATACCCCAAAGGGCCCACAATCACCCTTTTTGTAGGTACAGGACAGGTGCCTGAGCCCCTGTGAAGCAACCTCCTTTCTGATGGTATAAGACAGCCCTCCAGGGTTGGTGGGCCAGAGCCATACCTGTGACTGGGGCAGACCAGCCGTAATGCTGGGTTTAGGTCTGGAAAATCTCAACTGCCTCACACCACAGTCTGCCAGTCACCAGCAGATGGCACAGTCAGACTGCACCTGCAGCACCCTACAAGGTGTTTCAACCATGCACAGACAAACTGCAGGTAGTCCACTACCCAGTCTGTAGTGCATGCTCACAAAGGAACTATGTGTACTAAGCAGGTATCTCAGCGATAGGGCACCACCACTAAGAACACACATATATCACTGAAGGCAGATAGTGTAGAGCGCTATGTGGGAACCTAGACATGCCATGGTCACTGCTCGGTCAGAGTGAGAGTGTCCTCCCAGCATGACATGCTGTGGTCACCCTGTCCATGCAGGAGGTGGTCGGGCACTACAGTGTCCCAGCCATTGCCCCACACCCTGTGAAGATGCATCCTGGCCAATCCGGCCTGTCCAGGCCATACCCACAATACCTTGCTCCTCATTATGCACATATTCAGGCTAACGCTGGTAACAGTGGGACATTGGGGGCCCAGTGAGGTGTTGGCAGCCACAAAACAATGGATGCACACACACACACACCTATAGCAGCAGTGTGCACAGATAGGGGTGGTTGGCAGCCCTGCCTGCCACCCTGGTCCTGATCACAGTGCCGACATTGATAAACTGTGCAGAAGGTAGTAGCAGTGCTCTGGTGATAACGGCAGCTCAGTGCTGGGGCCAACAGCCTGACTGTCCATGCAGCTTTGGATTGTGGAGCCTGTGTGAGTGGGTGTGTGTACCCTTGTTGGCTGCTGCTTTGGGCTTTGCACATGTTGCTGTTGTATCTGCATTGTAGGGTAAAATATAGGGACATGCTCTGCAGGATCCACAGCTGGGACTTGAACCTATGACCCTTTGCTTCTGGACACACTGGCTGTGTGTACTGCACCACACTGTTGCCACAGATGTATGGTAGTCCCTGGGGTTACCTGTACTTTTCCTCCACCAGACCTTTTATGTTGCACTGCACACCATGTACTGGTACAGGGCATGGCCTAGGTCCACTGCAGGCAGGTGCCACTGCCCCCTCCAGCACGGGCACACACCCCCTGCCATGCTGACATGACCATATGCTGTCGGTGCTGGTAGTGCGCAGTCCCAGGCCATCCACTGTGTGAGTAGGCTGTTGCTTAGGGAGCGGGGTCTGGGGTGGGGAGGCATACATGGGCATCCTCACATCCACCCCATCACCACCTGCCAATATTATGTCCCTTCCGCTTGGGAGAGGGTTGGCTGGGGGGATGTCAGGTCAGTGCCCTGGCAACTGTTAGCTTGGGTGGACCAAGTAGATGTAGGTGGATTGTGTTTGGCTTTTGTCAGCTGCTGTCTTGCTGATGTCCGGTTTCTATGTTCCTGTGCCCCAGCTGCCCCCATTACATGTCCGGCCTGCAGCCCCCTATGCCCATTTGCACCATCACCATAGTGGCCTTTCATACTTGAGCACTATGCTGTTGCTGAAAATGGAGCACTACTATCACCATTCTTGAGCTCCCTGCCTATGCTGTACATTGCTGACACTGAAATGGTTTCTCTCTCTTGCAAATGTGTGCTAACGCCAGGTTTTCAGTCGCGGTAAGATTCAGTCCTTCAGTTCCCCGTGTTAGTGTGGAAGGGGCCTCTTCCCGCTCACTCCCCGCCCATTGAGCCCTTCTCTCCGCCCTCTCTCCACCCTCTGTGGGACTTACCGCTCCCGGGAACGCTAACGCGCGTTATGTAACATTAGCGCTCGTTAGGTAACATTAACGCGCGTTAATTTATGCACGTTAACGTTACCTAATGCGTGTTAACGTAGCATCTGCTACGTTAACGCGGTTTAGTAAACATACCCCTAAGTCCAGACAGGTCCCACTCTTCCACATTCCTGTAGTGCCTGGCACAGTGTGAATCAGCTGTATTTCCCTTTCTCCTTTAACTTTTTTGTTATTTGAACTGTTTTATTTCAGTTATTTTTAAAAGATTTTTTTTTATTTTTTATGATTAATTTGTTATTTCAAACTGTAAACTGCTTTGCTGTTATTATCGATAGGCAACATAGAAAGAAACCTCCCTGTTCCCTTCAATGTGAGTCCTTGCTTTCCTGTTCCCAACCAGCTCCTTCCTCACTCTTTCCCCTCATTTCATTCAACCCCACGGTTCCTGCTCCTTCCGCAAGTTCTCATTCTCCAACAAAAACCCCCAGTCCTTGCTCACTCGCCTTCCCTCCCCAAACCCATTCCAAATCCCTTGTTCTTCTCTACTCTCTCACTGCTCTCAGTCTCCATGTTCCAGCTCTATCACTCATTCCCCTGAGACCCTATTCACCAACACAGTACCTGAGTACTTATTCTTTCATCCCATACCATTCCCTCTTCCACCATTTCCCCGCCTCTTTTTAGGGCCACTCACTTTCCTTCCTACTTGCTCCCCAAATCCTCCATTCCCAATACCCCACTCCATCCAATAAGTCCTCGTTTATTCCACACATTGTCCCATAATCTTCCCCTGAATCTCTGTGGTATCTCCTCCTATCCCACTCAGTCTCTGAGTCTTCTGCTCTAGTCTGTCCAAGTATCTTTATCTCCACTTGATTTCCCGAGCCCCTGCTATCCCCCTTTCCCCAATCCAAATCCTTGCTCTTTCTCCCTCTTTGAGTTCCTACCCATCTCCAAGTTCCTGCTCTACCATTCATCCGTCTCCCAATACTTGCCCTCCTAATCCATGACATATTTTGTTGCTGTATGTTGTAGTGTTCCCGTGTGTCCCATGTAGTGGCCACCCAATGCTTCAGCCCTGGGCATAAGAGCACGACTGTCATTTCTTTCATGCCCTCTCCATTTACCCTCTTCCCCTAAACTACCCCCCAGTGCAGCGCTTTCCTTCAATTCTTCCTCATCCTGACCAGCCATGGATACAACTGCCACATCTCCTCAGCCCTGTAGCAGCAGCAGTGGGGCTTCTGAGACCTCTGAATGCCTCTAAGGCTCTGCTGGTCATGCCCCCTTGCCTCGTAAAAGGTATGTGTTAGAAGGGACATGACCAGTAGGGCCTTTAACATGCGCATGGCTCTCAGGGGTCCTGTGCTGCGTTTAGGAGCTGTTTTTCTGCTGCCACTGCAAGGCTGGGGAACTGTATCTGCAGCAGATGTTTTCCAGCTGGCAGGGCATGGGGCATGTAGCTTGAGGTGGAGCAGTGCCAGGCATGGGTAACGTGCCCGAACATGCTTAGGGTCCTGCCTCCCACTTTACTCACTATTGGTCTTTTTCTGGGACCATACACCAGAGATCTTTTTGGAATCTGGCAATCATGAGCCCTAAAAGCAACCAGTACATGTCACTGTTGCACAATGATAATGACTTGTTCAGCCTCAGCAGCTGTAAACATTGCCTTTGCTATCCCCAGCCCCAGCCAACTAAATGAATGGAAGACCTGAGCTGGGAACGGAACCCGGGTCTCTTTGCATGGCAGTAAACAGCAGTGCTATAGGCATGGCCGACTTTATACTACTTAATAAAGGTGAGGCTCCCTGGTGGGAGGCTCTGGAGGAGGGATAAACAGAGCGGACGGACGTCCATGATGATAACAGCTGGATGGAAGGAGACAGGAGAGAGACTGCAGGGCAGAGAATAGGGAATGAGGCTGTGCGCCAGGACTCCATGATAGAGGGCAGATAGGAAGGTCTAAGAAGAAATAAGGAGCCCCTGATCAAACTCAGCTGGAAATGAGTAATGAAAGAATTCATTAAAAGAGAAGTAAGAAAGAAAATAATCCAGTGAGGGAGCACAACTGAAAAGGAATTTGTTCTGTTCTCTGGGATTATGACCACCAGCATTTTCAGATTGTTTAATTATTGTTTCGTATCTCCAAACACACTGAGTCGGGTGCTTCTATTCACAGTGTTTCACAATGAGAGGATCAGTCTGTGGATTCCTGCTACTGTATATGAGTCAAATTCAGGCAGCACCCAAGGGCTCACCTGACAAAAGGTATGAAAATGGATTTAATGTTGATATACTTATCAAGACAAAGTCAGAAAATCACAGATCATATCTGGGAGGTGGTCCTAGTGGGAGAGACTGGGTTTGGAGTTTCTGCCAGTTATTGAGGACTATGGTGCGGCCCAAAACTATCCTAATCTAAGTCTCCTCCCCTCTTGTAGCACCACCTGCCACCCCCAGCAAGAATCCAGGGGATGGCATAAGAGAGCTGTAGAAGTCCCCCTTGTTCCATTCTCTTGGTGCAGGAATCCTAGCTCTCAGAAGGTGTAGATTAGCCCATTCATTGGTACCTACCTTAAGGCATGTGTGGGAATAATGTGAGAAACCTGAGTTCTTTCGTTCCTACAGTTCTACTTTTTCCCAGCAAGGCACTTCAGTGTATACCAACTGGCATCTGAATATACCACTCACTGTGAGCATGGATTTGAAAGAGGCGAATCATTAAATCTAAAATGCTAAATCCAAATTCCTGATTTAAATGTTAAGGTGTCAGTCATTCCAAAGCTTCTAGTCTCTGCAAGACCAATTAGGTTTCTCAGTCGGGAACAACTATTCTGTCCTTGCTACATGCAACACTATGTTGTTGTTGGTACGTGCTGTTGACTCCTGGCAGTCCTGTTGTAGCCGTCATCTGGGTTCTTGTGGGAAGGTGTGACCAGACATAGATTGCTGGGCCTGCGCAGCAAGCCTATAGCATCTGGGATTCCAAAGCGGTCTCCCAGCCAAGTACTAAGCAGACCCAACCCTACTTAGCTCCTGAGATCAGATGAGATCGGGTGCAGCCAATTCAGATAGAGAAATTCTGATTCAGCGTGATATATGAAGACAGGCTTGCCTCTTAACTTCCAAACTGTTTATTGAAAAGAACCACAAGAAAATGGAGAACTTGCTGGAAGATGAGGTGGAATTAATACTACTTCATGTATTTAGTCATCTGAATTTATTACCTTTTTATCTATATAAAGACAAAGCAGGGTCCAAAAATACATACATAATAATTTCATTCACATATTATGACATAATTATGGTCAGGGATTTTTATACAATAATCTAACAATCAGAATGGTTACAGCTGTTATCAGCCCTTCTTCGAACAGTGATGAATTAGTGCAAAGAACAAGGTTTGCTTTCGTTTCTGAGCAACAGATTTGGTTGAAGCTTCAGGCTTATCCGAATTGCTGACATAACATGGGAGAGGGGGTTCTCAAACACTGAAGCAAATCTCTCATAATACTTCTTTCTGCCCAGTCAGAACAACGGTTATATATTCCTGTTAAAAACAAATCTATCATACAGTATATGTTAGTGCACATTTCCTCTACAAACAAAAAGTGGCAACATAGGAGGTCTTTTACGAACGATTGCTAGCTGGCAGCGCATGTTCCGGTGTGTGCTGAAGGCTGTGCTGGGATGTGCATTGCCATCTAGTAGAGAGCCATGACAGCGCAGGATAATTTCTGTGCTAACTGCAACTCGCGTTCGAGTGCGAGTGGGCGGGGTAGGGTGAAGAGTGGGTGTGGTGAGCTCAACGCAGTTAACGCTGCATTCACAGCACATGCTAACAGCATTAGTTTGGGTTCACTTGCGCTAATGCAGCCCATGCTGTGGGACAGGGCTCCTTCTGTGCCTCTGGCAGGTAACACGGTGGGGGTTACAGGAACGCACCATAGTTTCAGTGCTATTGGTGCGTTAGGTGCAATACCTTAGATCCCATTAGTAAAAGATCCCCATAGTGTTCAAACAAAATCTGAGTATAATGTAATTAGGGCGCTGGTCCCGTTTATGGGATCCATCTGGGCCTTGACCTTTCTGGGCATGCCTTCCACGGCCAAATTGTGCATCTGTTAATTAAAGACTATTAACCCCAGCTTCCTGAACACAGTTGGGATGGTATGATTAGTGTGGCTATTCTATTATTAAAAAGAAAACCAGAGCGAAACAGGAAATCCTGGATATAGTCTCTGTTCACAGTTGCCCTTCACTGTAAAAAGGAACAAGTAAAACATTGCTGCTTGTGTCTTTAAATTCAGTCAGGGTTCCTGGTAAGCTGTGCACAAGCTTCTCATGGTCTGCCATTCGCTGTTCCTCTACTAACAATGCCACAATAAAAGACAAAGGGAAAAAGAAAATAGGAAACTGTCAGCAAAAAGTGTTTAGTACTGAACTTCCCTGAGGCTTCCAGTTCCTTGCTTATTAGGCTCCCTGGCTTCTGACCCTCTCAGGGCCATTTCTCCCCAAAGTCCTTGCAGACCATGTGTCTGCGCCACATGGTGTAGCCCATTCATATTAAAAGTTCCTAAAGAAAAAAAATTTGGGCCTGATATTCAAAGGCATTTTCACGGTTTTGCAGACCTGCAAACTGTGTAAATACTGCCCAGCAGGATATTCAGTGGTACTAACACAGTTTGTTCCGCTCCATAACTGTGGGTGCTGCTCTGCTGTAGGGTGCTAGCTGCCAGCACTGAATATCGGGCCGCTCTCTTTAAAAAACCCTTATATTATTCCGCTGCCATTCACAACTCCTCAAAGACTTGCAGTCTCTCAGTCCCTCTCCCACCAGCTCAGACAACTCCAGCCAAACTTCCAGGGCTTGTATTAAAATGATTCTGAAGTTCATCTTAGAGCTGCCATGAACAAAATTGGCTTCAGAGCTTCAAAACATTTCACTTTCCACACAAGAACCCTTCTCTTCGGCTGAACAACAGGAAGAGAACAAGTTGGGGAGACCCCCACACCAACTGTAACCAGTGTCGCATTTAGGTATTGCCTTGTGCATGTACTTCCACAGTGTGTCCTTTAAAGTTAATGTTCATTTACATACCTGCTTCCAGCACTCCAGAGGCGTCTTCCGCAGAATCAGGTAGAGGTAATGACTCTGTAGTTTCTGTTTACTATATTCTCACAGAGCTCCTTAGGAACAGACCAACTAGGAAAGGGAGATCTCTCGGTAAAGGACTTCCTCACTTCCTGCAGGCTGTGGCTCCATGTGCCTCCAGTAGAACTTTGCTAATCCTGCTCTCCTCCCCGTCTCCCAGCAACTGCTGAGTTCTCTGCCTTCTAGGGATTGGATCCTTGGGCTCCCTGGACTTCAGGGATTTGCTGTCTTTTTTGCCTCTCCCTGGCCTGCAGGAACATACCTGCCCTATGGTGAAAACTGCTTCAAATTTCCTCTTTCCCAGGAAGAAGGTAATGACTTGCCAAGGAAGAGAATTCTTGCCTGAATTTGAATGGCCTGATTGTTCCTACAGATGCCTTCCCTGCTAAATATGTATATATTGTTTTGAATTTCAGAGTTCTGTAAAGTGTACTAAAGGAAGATAAAACATTAGCTTCTCACCATCCTCCTAGAAGTGATGACATCACTTTCCAACTGTGAAACCCAAAAGCAGTGACCCAAAGAAAGCCCCCCCTCAGAATGTTTCCAAACCCAAAACCAAAGGGAAACTACAAAACAAAAATATTGAAAAGAACCTAAAGGGGAAGCGGCTTATTGAGCTACTGCTTCATCAAGCCTTTTACAAAGCTCAAAACAAACACCACCAAACTCATCACCTGTCCCTTTGTGTCCCAACAGGTCCAATTTTATAATATTTGTTTACTCCTTAATATGCTTCTTTTCCTTGTAAAACTTGGATATTCATGAACACAGGCTTCACAGTTGCACATTTCCTGAATCTCCAAACAAATGCCTCACACACTTGGGCAAGTAAATGCAGTGATCATAAACTTAGCTTTTATGAAGCGTCCTTTTTCACGTGGAGGCCTATTTCTATTGTGGACGTCCCGCCCTCCTGTGCATCCGTATTCGGAACCGGCCTCACAGAGATAGATGGGCTTTTGATCCGCGTGAGGCACGTCTAGCCACAGCAGGGTATCAGAATCCCATTTATCTTGCACGTGCAGGTTTAGACCTGATTCCGGTCAGCCCCTTGCACCTACAGGCACCTGCCCTGCTAAACCAGCAGTCAAGGCTCCTGAATGGAGCCCATGGGCGCCAATGGCATCTCCGATGGTCATGGCAACCGTTTCTCCATTCAGGATCTTGCATCCCTGGGCTGCTATCGAACCTTAATTCCATTCCCCGCAGCCCAACCACTGAATCGGCTTCCTCCCAAGGCCAGAGTCAGGCTGTGGCGTAATCTCCTGCCTGCGCCCCCTCCACCCTTTGTGATGCCGTCCGCCCTCCCATCTAGGGACACTTATTCCACCTCAGAGGTGGAATAAGTTCCCTGTCCATCTTCCAGGAACAAGCAGGAATGAGTCTTCATAATATGGGTACGTCGGTACCGGACGGAGTCCTGCGCCGGGTAACACTCCCTAGTCGTCCAATCAAAAAAGCTTTTGGGAGCATCCCACAGCGCCTGACATGCTGCCTTCACCGCCTTTCCAACTGGTCCCTCTCAAAAAAACACTCATTTGTTCTTTTTTATTCCGCAATAGCCAGCAGGTCGTTCGTTCCTGTCCCCACCGCAGAAAGAATTTCCCTTATTTTTTTCTTTATTTCTTTTCTGTCCAGCGGTCTGCCTTCCTCGACGCTATACCAGTACCCCCAGCCGGTTCTTATTCTTTTCCTAAAAAAAAAAAAAAAGGACCTTCGATTTTTTCTTCAGGTGTACTTCAGTGTTGGACCTTAGGCCCAAAACCTTTTTCCTCAAATATGGATAAACCTGGCCTCAAGGTGTTTAAGTAAGTTCCCCAAAATGTGTGGCGGTACTATATCCGTCACCGACACCCATGACTGGTGTCCTCAAATGTTTAGGGCCCTTGTACCATTCCATCAAAGATTGTATATGTCCGCTTCCATGAATGTCTAAGAGAGGTCGACGAGAACCGAGCTGCTAAGCTCAGTACCCTGTTTCCCTCTGATAGCAGCTTTCGATGGCATTGAACATCTTCTCCATGGCTGCTTTCTTCCTCACATGGATCTCAGGTAAACTAAACATAAATCACAGCTGTTCCTCGAAGGGCAACTCTCCTTCTAAGCATCGAGATGCCTCTGGCCCTGCCCTCGAGGATTCTGCACCGGCCAAAATTACCCTGGCGGGAGACCTTCGCGGCTTCTAAAGCATCATCATCAGGGGTTCCCGGATGATCTAGAATGGCGTGGCCTCAACCCGATCTCCTGGGTTGCCATGCTGCTGGGTACTGGTGGCCTCCACCGCTACCGACTTCCAGGCAAAAAAAATTGGCAGCGTCCATGGATCAGAGTATTCTGTCCATGTAACGCAGTCTGGCGGCTTTCCTTGTGGGCCATCGACTCCCGTGTAACCGCAACCAGACTACTCCCCGCAGTACCGGGGCTCCCGTATCCGCCATCGTTACCGATCCCAGTACCGGTGGCAATCGGCATCGGTGTCAGCCAATGCCGGTACCCTGCCCTCTGCAGCCCTCCGGTACCTGATACCCCCCCGATACCGATCTTCCCAATACTGACCCCCTGGTCTCGGTTACGGGTACTCGGGCTTTGCAAGAGCATCCCGACAGACGATACTTCGATTCCTCTGATGAATCTGAGGATGCGGAACCAGTCTGTCACTGCAGCGATGGCTTCTGTTCTTCCACAGATGAGTCCTCTCCTTAAATGAAGGATGTCTCCTCCAGAGGATTTGTCTTTTCAAGACTTTATCAGAGATTTGGCCTCGGCGTACTCTCGTATTACAGTTAGCCCCAGAGTCAGAGCCTAACGCTAAGTAGTTTAGATATTTTACAATATCCCTAAACTCCGAAAGAGGTCAGCTTACCTTGCCTATACGTGATATTTTGTATGATCTCATATTAAGATGATGTGGGAAGCACCCTTCTAACCTACCTCCTCCTCATTCTTCGCAGGTTGGACACCATGTATCGTGTCCCTCCTATGTCCTGGTTTCCATAAGACTCCAGCTTTCCTCACCCACATCTATTGTGGTTGAGTCTGCAATGAAAAAGAGTAGAAGTGCCAAGAGCACATGCCTCTAAAATCCTCCAGGACCGTGAATGTAGAACCCTGGATGCTTTTGGTAAGGAAGAATCTTCCAAGCTTCCATGCTTGCTGACAAGAATTAATTGCTTATAGTCTCCTTACATGGGCGCAGTGTTTCTTAAAGAGGTCACTGACGCATTTGCAGACTTTAAGTCCTTTTATGTCTGACATAAAGGCAAGAATTTTCTCTGTGCGCTCAACAACATGCCGCAGGATGTCTCCAAATTTCCCAAGCCGTGCAGCTTTCGATTCCTTTGAATGCGTCTAAAGCAGAGCCTCAGCTATAGCTATAGCAGCACGGAGGGTTGCCTGGCTTCAAGCATCTGATTTGGAGACCTGGGTCTAAGATTAATTGGGAAATATCCCTGGTACACGTTGAAATCTGTTTGGTAAAGATTGGCAAGCAAAAGCCCATCCAGATGGATGGCTGAAAATTCTGCTTTTGGATAGACCTATCCAAATCTACAGCTGCTCCTGCTAATAAAAGGTTGTTCAAGAAAACACCTTTTTCAAAGAAGGGGAAGATCCTATCCTGCTTATAGTCAGAGAGCATCTTCTGCAGCTCAGTTTCCCTTCCAAACGGCACCGCAATCCTCCACAACAGACCAAGGAAAGGCTGCGAGGCCTGCTCCAGCCCAGCAGTCTCAGCCAACCTCAGGGCCGTTGAACTTTCTGCTAGAGAATTTAGCCTTTCTGGGCTCTAGAAGAACCAGAGCCCTCCACCATTCCAGGAAGGCTATGTCCACTTTGCTCCCCATGGGGGCAAATCACATCAGAGCAGTGGACCTCTACTCTCCATCATAAAGAGAGGGGTACAACTGCTTCATTTTTCCATGTTGCCGCCCTCTCACAAAGAGTGCACCAGTTCCATTGAACTGGTGCACTCTTGAAGGACTAGAAAAAGGGACGGTTTTACTTCTGGAGAGAGTATCTGCAACTGTGAGTATATACTTCTGGTAATTTTCTAAAAGGAATTCTTTGTATTAAAGTCTAACTTACATCTGTGAACCCACTAAATTTTTTGTTTAAATCAGGGTCCAGGGCCCTAGTAGCAGCATTTTAAAGTTTAAATTTAAAACACAGCAGAGAACTTTCTGGTTACATTTCATAACCCAGCAGAGAGCTTTGTAGTTTTAAATTTCATAGTCACTCAGGGCCTATTTAAACCAGCAAGTACTTTTAGTTTAAATTTAAACATACAGAAGAAGCTTTCTGGTTACATTTGGAAACCCAGCAGAGGCGCTTGTAAGTTTACATTTAATAGTCACGTCAGGGCCTAGCATCAGAAAAGTACTTTTAGTGTTTAAATTTAAAACACAGAAGATAGCTTTCTGGTTACATTTGGAACCCAGCATGAGCTTGTAGTCTAAATTTATAGTCACCCTCAGGGCCTAGCATCAGCAAAGTACTGTTATTAGCTTAAAGTTAAAACACAGAAGAGAGCTTTCTGGATCACTTTAGAACCGCATCAGAGAGCTTGTAGTTTAAATTTCATAAGAACGTTAGAGCCCTTAGCAGCAGCTGAAGAGCTATAATTTAAATCAAATCAGAATATAGGCTTACCTTCAGCCTCATCACAAGACAGGGTAGCTGTGGTAGCCAGCCCTCTTTTAATAAGTGTTTATTTCCCTCCCTCCCTCCCCACGCCCGCCCCCACCCACCCCTGGGATAATCGTAGCTTTATAGGCACTTACACATCTTAAAAGGCAGGAGGTGCTCTCAGGTGAAGCTCATTACCCAAATACAACATCATAACACTAAGGACCTGAGATTAGTTAAGCTTCAGGTGCACACAAGGTATATTACACGGATTATTAAGGTACAGTTTTATTAGTATAGATATCCATAGCAACCCTTAGTAAGTAAAGAACTTAGATCTAAACACAAACTTAAAACTAAGATGCATACAGCCGTCCCAGCAGCGGGATGGGGGCTTTGCCCAGTCTTTTGCATTGAGTGTCACATGTATGATTATTTCCCTCCCATTTGGTGAGCAGGTCTTACGTGTGCACTAGGTGCAAGGTAGCTCTTTGATCTCAGGGAACGAGTCCGTTCTCTAGAGGCTAAAGTAGCAGACCTTGAAAGCATAAGACAGACAGAGAGGTACATAGACGAGACCTACAGGATATAGGTCCTGAAGGTCCCAACCGTCCGTCTGGCCCGCATCCCTGTTGCCATGGAGGAGAGATGTTCACGTAACAGGAGCGCATCACCCTGGTGTGGCAGGAAGTGATCCTGTAACTTAAACTAGGAACCTGTCGCTCCAGGTGATGTAAAACTCCTCTCGCACCGAGTAAGTTTTCTCCATTGCCAATGTGGCCCATGAGGGAAGGGTTAGGACAGCCGTGTATAGTTGGTGATTCGATCATTAGGGCATGTAGATAGCTGTGTGGCTGGTGGACGTGAGGATCGCCTGGGTAACACATGCCTGTCCTGGTGCGCAGGTAGCGGACCTGTTTCACGCGCCACCTAGGATAAGGTCTTAGATAGTGCTGGGGATGAGTCCTGCTGTTCTTGGGTACATGTCGGCTACCAATGACATAGGCAATGTGGTAGGTAGGTTCTGGAGGCAAAATTTAAGGCTTTTAGGTAGGAAGTTGAAATCCAGAACTTCCAGGGTAGCATCTCTCTCCGAAATGCTTCCTGTTCCACGCGCAGGACCCAAAAAGGCATCATAGCTCCGGATTCTCAATGCGTGGATGAGACAGTGGTGCAGAGATGAGGGTTTTGGGATTTGTTTTAGGAACTGGGGAACATTCTGGGGAAAGGAGGGGCTCTTCCGCAGGGATTGGGCTTCACCTTAACCGGGATGGAACCAGCTGCTGGCCATTTAACCTTTAAAAAGGAGATAGAGCAGCTTTTAAACTAGATAATATGGTGAACGCCGACAGTCCGCCCAAGATCGGATTGTGTTCGGAAGAATTTATCTTTGAAGGATTACTACCTAAAAGCAGAGAGGTTCCACAAAAGAGTAAAGTAGCCCAAAATGCCCTCAAGTATGTAAGCAGACCGAGCTTTAAAGATCCCATTACCCATATCTAACAATAGCCAATTTAATATGAAATAAAATACATTCTCTAAAATGCTTGTATGCAAATGCTAGAAAGTCCTAAAAAATAAGATGGGAGAGTTAGAATATATAGTCACTAAATGAAAGGTTAGATATGATTGGAATATCAGATACATGGTGGAAGGAGGACAACCCAGTGGGACACTGTGATACCTGGGTACAACTATATCGTAATGATAGAGCTGATCAAATTGGTTGGAGGGGTTTGCTCTCTATGTTAGAGAGGGCATTGAGGTTCCAGAAAGGATTAAAGTTTTGCAGGAAACAAAATCTGCTGTAGAATCTATATGGATTGAAATTCCATGTAAAAAGGGGGAAGGCATGGCATGGGGGTGTACTAGCGAGCGCCTGGGCCAGAATGACCAAATGGATGATGAATTGCTCAAAGAAATCAAGGAAGCTAACAAAACTTACAGCGCAGGTAATAATAATGGGTGATTTCAACTACCCTGGTATCGAAAAAACTGGGTCAGTGTCCATGTCCATGACATGCTAGGGAGATAAAGTTCCTAGAATGAAATAAATGACTGCTTTCTTGAGTAGCAGCTGGTTTCTATGAACCGACCAGAGGGGAAGACATATTAGACCTAGTCCTTAGTGGAACCACCAGATCTAGGTGCAAGATATAAGGTTGTTGGGGCGCACTTGGCAATAGTGATCATAGCATGATTGCCTTTGATTTAATTAGTGGGAGGATGTATAGTAAGGGAAATCCACAGTACTACCTTTTTGTAACTTTCGAAAGGGAGACTATGATAAAATGAGGAAAACAGTTAAGAAAAAACTAAAAGGAGCAGTTGCAAAGGTTAAAGACGTACATCAGGCTTGGCTGTTGTTGAAAAATACTATCTTGGAAGCCCAGACCAGCTGTAATTCCACGCTTTAAGAACAGTGGAAGGAAGTCTAAAAAACTGCCAGCATGGTTTTTTTTTTTAAAGGTTGATGTCAGAGAGGCTTTTTGTTGCCAAAAAAGTATCTTTCAGGAAATGGAAAAAAAGAGCCAAACGACGAACTTGGAAACAGCACAAGCACTGGCAAGTTAAATGCAAGGCATGTAATAAGAGCAGGTCAAAGGGAGAACTTTGAGAAGAAGCTATCACGCGATGCTGCGGAAGCACAAACGGCGAAGTAAAGACCCTTTTTTTTTTTTTTTTTTTTTGGGGGGGGTCTTTTCAAGTACATTCATAGCAAAAAACCTGCTGAGAGAGTCAGTTGGTCCATTTAGATGATAAATGTGGGTTAAGGAGCACCTAAGAGGCGACAAGGCAGATAGGCGGAGAAGACCTGAATGAATTCTTTGCTTCAGTCTTTACTGAGGACGATGTAGGGATGTTATCCATGACTGAAGACGTGGTCCTTAAAGGTGCGGAAAGAATTGAAAGAACTATCTATAATCGATAACATCCGGAATATGTATTACAACTATTAGATAAACTGAAGAGTAGCAAATCACCTGGGCACTTATGGTATACATCCCAGGGTGTTGAAAGAACTGAAATATGCGATAGCAGACCTGCTATTAGTAATCTGTGAACTATCATTAAAATCCATCTCTAATACCTGAAGATTCGGAGGATCGCCAATGTAAACACCAATTTTTAAAAAGGGTTCCATGGGCTGATCCGGGAAACTACAGTAACTCGTTGGCCGCCTGACATCAGTACCGGGAAAAATGGTAGAAACCATCATAAAGAATAAAATTACTCAGCATGTAGTTCATTCCTTAATGGGAAGACAGCCCCATTGCTTTAGACAAGGACTATCTTGTCTTACTAATCTGTTATGTTTTTTTTGAAGGAGTGGAATAATCAGGTGGACAAAGGTGAGTCGGTTGATATTGTGTATCTGGACTTTCAGAAAGCCTTTGACAAAGTCCCTCAGGAGAAGCACGTTTTGGAAAAAAAAAAAAATACAAAAAAAAGAAAAAAAGAAAAAAAAAAAAAACAAAGAGTCATGGGATAGGAGGCAGTGTACTATTGTGGATCAGGAACTGGTTAAAAGATAGAAAGCCAGAGGGTAGGGCTAATGGACACTTTTCCCAATGAGAAAAATGAATAGTGTGTACCCCAGGGATCTGTGCTGGGTCCCGCTGCTTTGAACATATTCATCAATGACCTGGAAAAGGAATTAACGAGTGAGATTATCAAATTTGCAGATGACACAAAACTATTTAAAGTTTGTTAAAACCCAAGAGGATTGTGGAAAATTGCAAGAGTGGGATCTTGATAAATTGGAAGACTGGGCATCGAAGATGTAATGGCCCGATGAAATTGTAATGTGGACAAGTGCAAGGTTATGCACCTAGGGAAAGAACAACCCAAATCTATGGTTCCCCGATGGCAAGGTTCCACATTAGGAATCACCACCCAGGAAAAAGATTTATGCGTCATTGTTGATAACCATGTTAAACACCCTCGGCCGAGTGTGTCAGCAGTGGCCAAGAGAGCAAATTAGATTCTAGGTATGATAAAGCAAAGGAATGGAAAATCGAAACAAGAGATATTATAATGCCTCTATATTGTTTCCATGGTGAGACCGCACCTTGAATATTGTGTGGCAATTTTGGTCCGCGTCCGTATCTTAAAAAGGATATTAGCGATTTTAGAAAAGTTTCATCAGAGAAGAGGCCACCAAAATGGTAAAGGGGATGGAAGGATACTCCTAATGAAGAAAGGCTAAAAAGGTTAGGGCTCTTTAACCTGGAAAAGAGACGGCTGATGGGTAGATATGATAGAAGTCTATAAATTAATGAACAGAGTGGAATGGGTAAATGTAGATCGATGTTTGTTTACCTTATCAGAATATAGACAGACTAGGGGACATGCAATGAAGCTACAGGGTCCAAACTATTTGAAGACTAATACACGAAAATATTTTTTCACCCCCAACGTGTATCAAACTCTGGAATTTTGTTTACTCTGGGGGAGATGTAGTAAAGGCTGTTTAGTGTAGCTGGGTTTTAACAAAAGGTTTGGATCCCAGTTCCTGGAGAGAAAGGTCCATAAACCATTATTAAGGCAAGGGACCCAGGATATCAATGCTTGAACCAAATACACGCATTGTGGAACCTGTGTCCCTTTGGGGAAACTGCTAGGTGTACATATGACCTGGATTGGCCACTGTTGGAAACAGAATACTGGGGCTTGATGGACCTTCGGTCTGACCCAGTATGGCATATCTTTATGTTTCTTATGTTCGTAATTTCTCCAACCTCCCCTCCTCAGCCTAATTTAGGAGCAGGAGGTTTGCCACTCTTCTAGCCCAAGGGGCAGTAGAGGAAGGTTGCCCTTTTCAACAACCGGGCACAGGGTTCTTACTCCCCCTATTTTCTTATCCCCAAAGAAAACAGGGGGCTTCAGACCCATTTTAGATCTTAGAGAATTGAACAGATCTCCTAAGTCCAAAGAAAAATTCAAGATGGTTTCTCTCGGGAACTTTGGCTGCCATATCCTTCAGAGTCAGGATTGGCGTGTTCTCTAGATCTCAAGGATGCGTATACTCATGTTTCTCCATACCATCCAACCTCACAGAAGATTTCCTTCGGTTTCCGTTTTTTCCCCAGGAGAAGCACTACTATCAATACAGAGTGTCCCCTTTGGCCTTGCCTCTCACCAAGGGTGTTTCACAAAATGCATGTCAGTGGGTGGTTTTGCCTGCCTGCTTTTCTTCTGCGCACCCTGGTAATATTTGTCTTCCCCTACTGGGACGACTGGCTCATGTCGAGTCTCCCACTCAATCAGAGGCCCGGACTGCCTCTAACCTTGCACAATGCTTATCCTTCAATACTTAGGGCTGGTACTAAACATCCCAAAATCCAATTTGGATCCCTACTCAGTCCCTTGGGATTTTTATAGGGGCATTGCTGGATACCACAAAGGCAAGGCCTTTCTTTCCCCAGGCCCGTTGCCTTCGCTTGATGCATTTAGCTTCTCAAGCATAGTTGAAACCCCTACTCACTGCTCGATGAGATGTGACAGTTTCTAGGCCACATTGCTTCCACCGTTCTTGTGGTACCATAATGCTCGCCGTCACATGAGAGCATCTCAGTGGACTTTAGCCACCCCATTTACCTAGGCATTAGGCTGCCTGGCAGAACAAAATAGCAAACACAAAAGTTGCCCTCAGTTTGTCCCCGCCAGTGGTGGAAGTCCCCTCATAACCTCTTGCTGTGGTGTGTGCCCTGTTTAACAGCCTCTACCCCAGGCAACTCTTACAACAGATGCTTCTCCAATGGGCTGGGAGCTCATCTTCAAGACCGTCTCTCCACCCAGGGGCATCTGTCCCCCACAGGAGACTTGTCCCCTTCCACATCAATCTCTGGAAACTCAGAGCAATCTTCCTTGCTCTAAGAGTTTTTCCACACCCTGCCCTCAGACCATAAGACAGTCCTTTGTCCACACGGACAAATCAGGTAGCCGTGTTCTACATAAACAAGGCCGGGAGGCATTGGCTCCTCTGTCACTTTGGCAACGAAAGCTCCTGCGACTGTGCGGCCCTCGCCATAGAGCATCACATTCATCTTCTGGCAGTCTATTCTTCTCAGGGTTCAAAACTCTTGGGCAGACAGACTCAGTCGATTTCTGCCTTCCACACTCTGGTCCCTACATATTGCCCAGGTCTCCAAAGTTTTTCAAATTTGGTTGAACCCCTGACATAGACCTCGTTGCAAAATCCGTGGAATGCCAAACTTCCCTCGGTTTCTGTTCCAGAACTCACGGCTCAGGCAAGGGATGCTTTCCTCCTTCACTGGGGTCAAGACTTTCCTGTATGCCTTTCCCCAACCCATCACCCCTAATTCCCAAAACCCTATTCAAGCTTCAGAGAGGACAGAGGCCACATGATTCTCATAGCTCCACATGGGCCACTGCAAGTGTGGTACCCTCTGCTTCTACATCTCTCTCCAATCTCCCTCCATAGGAGGTAGGGTCTGCTCCAGACCATCCTCTTCTCAGGCGACGGAAAGTTGTGGCATCCCAATCCCCAGTCTCTGCATCTCAGGGACTTTGGTTGCTGGAAGGCTTAGATCTCCAGGATCTTCCTCTGTTCTCTCTCAGAAAGTAAAAGATGTTTCTTCTTCAAGCTTCCAGAACACCTTCCACTAGATGTTCTTACGCCTTCAAGTGGAAAAGGTGTGACCATCTGTTGGTTCTGAAAAGGGTCTTAACCCCCGTGCCATACCTCTGGAATCGTTGCTGGAGGTATCTCCTTCATCTGTCGATGCGGGCCTTAAGACAAAGTCAGTAAGAGTCCATCTGAGTCCTATTGCATCTTCACTCAAGCCCTCTCCGACTGGACAACCTGTTTCCTCTCATCTCCGGTGTCCCAGGGTTTTTCATGAGAGGCCTCCTTTGTAAACAACGCCTCCCATTAGACCACCACCGGTGGCATGGGACTTAAAAATTTGGTTCTTGGTTTCAGCGTATTAAGCCGCCGTTTGAACCTTTCAGCTACACCGCCTTGAAATACCTACCTTTCTTGGAAGGTTATCTTTCTCATTGCAATCACATCAGCATGCCGCATCAGTGAATTGCATAGCACTATTAGCTAATCCACCTTATTACAAGGTTCCATTCAGAGATGCTGCAGCTGGAAGGTCAGTATCCTTAAGAAAACTAATCCACCTTTTATGCCCTAAGGTGTGCTAGCGGAGGGAGAGAAAGCCTCTTTCACCTCAACCAAGAGGTCTACCTACCTGTCTTTTTTTCCAGGACCTCCTGCATCTGGTGCAGAGAGGTATCTTCATTACCCTGGACTGTAAAAGATCTCTAGCTTTTCACTTACAGAAGGTACACCAGCAACACTAGAAAAGTCTTCTCAACTCATTTGTTGCTTTTGATCCCTGCTCATTTGGGACCAACCGACATCCTCAAGATACACCTTTTCCACCTGGATTAAGGTCTGACCCATGTCTTTCTTTTCAACTATCATATCAAAAACATTTCTCTGGAGGAGCCATTTCACAGCTCACAATGTGAGAGCCATGGCAGACCCCCCCCCCCCCCTTTTATCCAAAGTGGGCTCCTCTAGAACTCATAGTTGGTCTATCCACGACATCTGTCGATCAGACCACTTGGGCCTCGGTTCATACCTTACACAGCCCTATTATTCAACTGCTTGGACCAATGACTTCCCGCTGTGATGCCTTGTTGGTCAGGCCTGTTCTCAAACGCGCTGTTACATACTAAATCAACTCCTACCCCTCATCCCTCCTTGATGCCGAGAGATCCAGGTGGGGAAGTGCAGGCCCTCTTCCAGGGAACACTGTGAGACTTATGGGCTCTCTCCTGGCAGCAAAAGCTAGGAGTCCCCATATGTGAAGGAACACTCATTCCTCTGCTTGGATTCCTGGAGATAAACACAGTTACTTACCTGTAAATAGTTGATCTCTGGGAACAGCAGGAATAAGAAAGTCTTCCACAAACCCACCCACCTCCCCTAGGGAGTATGTCTCTCTCTTTCTTCCTTTGCCCTCTCTCTCCCTCGTTGTCTCAGCGTATTAAAAACTCAACTGAGGAGAGAGACAGTTGGAAAGGCGGGAGGGCATCACGCAGGGTGCTGTGGGTATGCTCCCAAAAGCTTTCCTGATTGGACGCTGGGGAGCCGATTCCCACGCAAGGCTAGCGTTCGAGCGTTAACCAGACGTACCCATATGTGAACTACTTTATTCCTGCTGTTCCCAGAGGATCACCTGTTTACAGGTGTAAGTAACTGTGCTTACTCTGCCAGCCCCGGCATTGGTACAAGGGGGCTTGACATCAGAATTGGCCCTGTACATCTGTGAGCCGCAGACCCGCCAACAAGCCGCCCTGTCTTCCACATCCACGCCACCCCTTTCCCGCCCACATCTAGCTTCTCTCCATAAAAAACTCCCTTTTCATATGGGGAGGCTTGGTTGGGATGGGAAAGGCAGAGATTGAAATAGCAGGGATGAGCATCCCAACGGGACGGTCCATCCCCTGCTGTTCCATTGGTTCATATAGACCCCATAGTGTCTTGCCGGACCTGAATGAAATTAACAAAAGACCGTCAGCTTAAAACCTGGCCTACCATACATGTCCTCACAGACGACCCAACCACTGATTTTTCAGCACAAAAAGCTTTCATGCAAGGCCATCACATCCTCCTGGCATCCTCCAAAGCGACAATGACTCACAAGATGTCTGCCAAAACAGATTGCGGTAAAGAACACGGGCCACTTGCCCAAAAGTTTTTGGAAATCCTAGCTGAATGAAGAATGCTCACACGACTGACTCTAGGCTCATGTCTCAATACTACAACATAGAAAGAAATCACGGCTTCTTTCCAGTCCACCTCATCGTTCAAAATCCATTGGGAAAAACTGTCCATAAAAACTGATCCAATACTGTTTCCGTTGAAATAGGAGACGATCAATTGTCACCCCCATGATCCCATTCTCTGAGGGATTTTTTTGGTGTCTCTCACATGTGTCTACTTTAGGGGATGGTCACTAGTCCTTCTTTGGGGTAGCTTCTATGTAACTGCTGTCAATTTTGTATCCAGATGGTTGTGGGAAATTCACGTGGTTTTGCCCAAGGGGAAATCTATGCCATTAAGATTCATCAGTGATTGTTTCTATATCATCAGTGGTATATGTTTTGATCTGTTTCCCTGTGTTTCAGCTGTATTTGAGGAGGACCTCATGAGTATTATGGACTCAACTGACTGTAACATAAGAGTAGGATTTTGCACCGCACTGTTCTCACCCCTTCTGATTGCCCACTGCTGTTTCAGCACAACAGTCATTTTCACAATTTAAATTTGCAGTGTTGAAGACTGTACAAAGATCAGATTTTTGGTGGTAATACTGATCGTTTCCGAGTTTCATGGGAACAGTATTGGATCTGTTCTTTGCAGATAGTTGTTCCCATGGGTTTGAATCCCTGAGTTGGAGTGGAATGCTTTTTTATTCTTTATTTAGCAGAAGCTGTGGTTTTTTTTTTCTATGTTTTTGTATTTGAGCGTCTGTGTGGGTGTTCGTCATTCAGCTAGGAATTAAAAACTTTGGGCAAGTTGTCGTTTCTTTATAACGTCCTCTTTTTTTTGTCATGCATTGTTGAGAGTCATGTCACTTTGAGGATTCCATTGAGTGATTGCCCCCGATGAAAGCTTTTTGTGCTGAAACGTCGATGTTGGGTTGTCTTTGAGCCATGTAATGTGGACTAAGTTGAGCTACTGCCCTGGTGAATTTCATCGGTTCCTGCAAGGTGCTATGTGAAGATGATGCTTCATAGTTGCTAAGTTTTAATAATCACTGCCGTACCTTGCGCAAGTGTGGTGAGGCCTTTGTTTGGAGTTCTCGTCAGCTCGCAGCCAGAGAGCAAGGAGATGAGCGCTTGTCCAGTCATAGCAGAGAGCAAGGAGGTTCGTGCCTCCTCACGCTCCTCTGCTCCTCCAAACCAGGCAACCCCGACAAATTGTTTTAAATTTAAAGGGCTAACCGGCGTGCCCTTGCCTAAGGGCCATGCCACAGGGCCCTTAGGCGTGGCCCTTAGATTGGCCTCTTAGTGCCGGTAACCACAACCTCCTGCCATCTAATGTCTTACATAGGGACCCAGGCTGAGTACTTTATTAGCTGATCGGGTCTACCGAACTTCCATAAACAGCTCTGCACAACTACTGACGAACAGCCTGCAGCTTACCCACCACCTAAACGAGTCACAAGCAGCACTGGCAGAAGAAAAAAGAGGTGAAACCCGTGCGGTCTAGAGACTACTACCCCTCCTCCGTTTGAAAGATGCCAATTCCGTTACTTTCTCACAGTATCTGCTATAAAAAAGTCCTAAGATATCGTTTTTTGACATCGCCTGGTCATAACCTTTCTGGTTTCCTTTATTGCATCTCAGTCCTTCTGGGCTGTGGCTGGGGACCTTTATTCCCATTGCCACTGAGGCTGCTCACGATGACTTCAAATCGATCCATGTCTGGATGTCTCTACTAATTTTAATATTTTCTATTTTACCACTTTATAGACCTATAGTCCTGCTTTAGATAAATGCTTGCCTGCCTATTACTTTCACCCACTGTTTTTTGATTCTTTCCCCTCTGTGAACAAGTTTCCCTATCTAATAATCTCAGTGTCTTTTGACTTTTACTTATCTATATCTTATTCTATTATATGTTATTCTACTTTTATTGCATTTGTTTTTACCTTTATTCCCTTGCCATGCCATGTGTGCCTTTGATTCAGTTCTGAACTCCTTGCAACCCAGAAGCCCCTGGGTTTTCTTGGCAGTGTCACCGAAAGTAGATTGCCCGGCCTTGCTTTCCAATAACAATAATGAGGGTTAAGTGACCTTGCCCAAGGCCACGGTAACTCAGGAGTGCTAGTGGGAAGTGAACTCTGGTTGCTTGGGTTACGTCAAGGCATGGTGCTCTAACCACTAGGCTACTCCTCCACGTACTACCTAGGATTCTTGCCTCCTCCTAACTTGCCTTCTCTGCCATTTCTTATGGCTCTGCCTCCATTATTTTTTGCTCCCTTTTTCTGATCCTCCCTAGCCGTTCTTTCACTCCACCAACCTCATACCCCCCTTTTTCTCACCCTCTCATCCACCCTCCTTAGTTCCCTCCCCCATCCTTTCCGCAGGCTCGTGAGGCTTTACTTTCCGCCTTCCTCTCTAATACAACCTCATCCCCGTTTCCGATGTGCTGTCCTTCCTCTCTCCGCATCGTACTCTTCTTCTGTCCTCTGGTGACATTAATTTCCCAACCCTGGTCCGCCTTCACTTCTCTCTTACTCCTCCCATATTAGTTTCCGCTTTTCCACCACCCTAATCTCATCTACATCCCTCTCCTTTCCCCCTCCTCTCTTCCCTTCCTCATGTTGCTCTATGGAATGCTCCAATATCTGTATCTAATAAACTTCCCTTTACCCATGATCTCTTTATCTCTCAACACTTGTCCATCTTCTCCACTCTTAACTGAAACTTGGCTCCCTCCCTGATGATACTGCTGTGGGTTGATGCCCCTCTAGTCGCAGCGGTTCCAGTTTCTCCCACTCTTCTTGTCCCAATGTCCTCAGCCAGTGGTGTTGGCTTTTCTGACTTTCCTCCCTTCTTCTTCTTGCCAAGTTCACCCCCCTTCTGTTCCCGCATTCCCATTCCTTTCCGTCGTTTTTTTTCTTTTAAATAGTTTATTAGTGCTAACACACCAATATACAACATGTTTGATACAACCACTTATCCCAACCCCCCCCCCCACCGTCATCGCTACTATTATACAAGTAACCCCAAGTAGACCTGCTCCTAAACAAAAACACTAACAAAAAAACAAAACTGGTAATTCGATTCCCCCACGTTGATCAATTTTAGTCAGCAAAGGTTAAATCCCCCCAACTTTAAGCACCCCCCAAAGAAATCGACAACCACGGGCCGATCCCTCATCATCATAACTTCCCCCCTCACCCTCCTCCCCCCCCCCCCCATTGTACAGACACTTAGGTCCATTGCTGCAAATTCCGAACCCTGCCTATACCAGCGACAACCCCCACCGCCAGTCCCTTCTCTCACACCTGCCCCCGCTCCTTTACTTCCTGCCTCCCTGCTCCCCGCCTCAGCTTTTCCCATTCCTCCACCCATTTCCACACCACTCTGCCATGGTGCCCCACTCCTTCCTCCCCACCCCCTGGCACTGCTCTGTCAATTTGTGCATCAGCCCCCCTTCCGTCACTCTTCGGACAAAACCAACCACCTGTGGTCACTCTGCCCCCCCCAGTGCCGAGCTTTTTTCACATCGGGCTGCTACTAGACAATGATGTAGGACCCCCGCCTCCCTCCGTGGTATCTCGTTTCCTCTAGGAAGTGTAACAAGCATCTTTCATCTTTTGTTGCACTGGTGAATGGTCCTTATATCCTGTCATCTTGGGGTATCACTTCCAAGAACCCTACGTCCAGAAATGCCTGCACCAGAGCACACTGCCACCCACATATGCATGCCAATCCCCCCCGCTCATATCACCCCCCACCCCGCCAACATTGGTCATCCTGTTCCAGTTTAGTTGTCATGCGACGTACAGGCGTCCCGTACCATCTGTACAGCACCTTATAGGCAGTTCCTTTAGGGATGCAGAAATAGAGACATGCGCTATGGTCCAGAAGCACCTTGGTCCATACCTCATCACTCCACACTACCCCCAGATCTTCGCTCCCATTTCAACATATACGGTAATTTGCCCTCCCATACATCCATCAAACCCCTATATATTGTGATTACTACTCCCTTTTGTCCCAAATGCCCTGAGCATAACGCCTCGAACCAACTACGACGTCCCACACAAATCCTTCCACACACACCCTCAGCTGCCGAAGGCAATGACAAAGTTGCAAATATGCATAATAGTCATTCCCTGTCAACCTGTAGAGATCCTTAATACCCTCAAACCCATATATCCCCCTGATTATGCAAAAAGTTGAGATACTTGGCGTCAGCCCCCCCCCCCCCCCCCCCCGGCCCCCCTTCGAAAGGTCCGCACATCCGGCCCCTGCCCCTTCTCAAAACATGCCTCTAATCCCAATGCCCCTGTGGTCTTCCTTTTTTTCCTGAAACCAACTGTTTGTACCGTTTCCACACTTTCAAACTATGCCCACTATCATGGGGTTCAGAATATTAGAAGTGTCGCCCGCATCCTCCCCTCCTTATCACCCTCTCCAGGTCCGCCCCCCTCCCAACTGTTTTCCTGCTCCTGTCCTCTGCACCCATTGCTTCCCCTCATCTCGCTGCCACTCATAAACTGTTTTCAGGTTGCCGCGGGCCTCATAGTAAATTTCCTCAAGTTAGGAACTCCCGAGCCCCCCCCCCTCCTCTTTTCACTCTCTGCAGTGTGCGCATTGCCACCCTCGGATTTCTCTTGCTTCCAGATAAAATCTGTTCACCATCGCCTTTGCACTCCTTTCAATTGATTCCGCGTATCCTCTATGGGGAGCTCCTGGAACAAGAACAACATGCGGCAGCAACAAGCATCATTTTTAACTGTCGCTATATCCCAGAACCATGATAAAAACCCCTTTCCCCAGCCAGCCCCCCCAGCCAACTCGCCAGTTTGCCCTAAGTAAAATCCCCCCAAAACCCCTTCCCATAAGTCACTTTATATATCCAGTTCAGTCCGTTTTAAAAAAATTACTGAGACCTTACTCCTAAGTAACCTGATAGTTTTTATGTTTTATGTTTATTTTGATAAAAACCCGCCTTTCACCTGAAAACAAAGCGGTGTACAATTAAAATACACTAAAAGAAGGCCGAGGGTCCAACGAAAGAATAAGGTCAATATACAATGGTTGACAGGACAGCTGAAATCAATGACAGACAGGACAAGACCGATAGAGCTGGAGTTGGTAGGGAGGAGCAAGAGGGGGCATAGGGTAATCATACAAAATGGAGGGAACATTGAACGCTAAGGAGAAACAGGTGGGGTCTTTCACTGTTGTTTGAAACTGGAGAACTGGGGATTAAGAACGGATGGCAGGGGGAGGGCATTCCAAAGGGCGTGGGCAACAAAAAAGCAGGCAGAGGAGCGTTGTAAATTGCAAATGAGCACGGGAGGTCATGGTAATGTTAAGGCGGTTTAAGGTGGAAGTAGCGGGGTTGTGTCCTGGGAGAATGTAAGAAAGGAGATCTGTTAAATATTGGGGAGTGCTAGCGGGAAAAGCTTTGTGAGTCAAAACCAGAAGCCTGTAAGTTGGACCGAAAAGGGATAGGCAAGCCAATGACTGTGAAAGAGCAGAGGAGTGATTGTGATCCCGGGGGAGAGGAGCAAGTGAACCAGACGTGCAGCAGTGTTCCTGACTCCGACGAAGACGAGTAAGTTGACATTTCGAAAGACCGATGAAGAGGGAATTGGCAAAGTCCCCCCTGAGACATGACTAAGGACTAACCATATTCATCCGGGCCGAAGTGGACAGAAAAGGGCGAATAGAACGATTCTGACGAAGAAAGAAGAAAGATGTGGTAGTAACATGCTAAATGTATATGAGTTTGACAGGAGAGATTCAGAGTCGAAGAGTACACCAAGGTACCGGAAAGTGGAAACCAAAGGTACAGGAGAACCGGAGACAGAATGAGCCAAAGGTTGGGGAATGACACCACCGTGAGAAAAACCAATAGCGAATAGTTTTTAGTAAGGTTCCAGGTGGAGACAGTTGACTGAATAGCCCAAGCGGCAACCACCGTGAGACAGGATTTGAGAGCAGAAAGATTCAGGACAAGAAGGGGAAGTGTGGATGAAGTAGTAGAATATCATCCCGCAATAAAGGAAAGTGGATATACCGCACTGCTGTATCAAGGATGCCAGTGGGGGCCAGGAAGAGGTTAAAAGGAGAGGGTCCAGGACCCAGAGCCTTGAGGAACAACCACAAGGAAGATTGTAGGGAATCAGAGGAGGGAGAAGAAGAAGAAGAAGGCGAAGAAAACTGCGCAGGACCTAGAAGATAGAAAAGAGTGGAACCAGTGGAATACAGTTCTACAAAGACCAGCCTCTCTCGTGATAGCCGGTGAAAGAAGAAGAGAGTGATCAAACTAAAATCTCAAGCAGCAGAAAGATCCAAAAGCAAACCGCCACCGAGATATTCACTTCACCACGGTCCGTGTGCTAACAGGCCGAGCATTTAGTGAAAGCCAGAAGAACAGTTTCAACACCGTGTGACCAGAACGAAAAACCACCGGACTGACGGGGGTTAAAAGGAAAAATTAATAGAGGTCGAGGTGATGAGATAGCTGAGCAAGAGTCCCAATTTCTCCAGGAGTTTACGATAGGAAAGGACGTATGGAGAACAGGACGATAGGTGAGCATGGACCCAGAGGAATCAAGTTTAAGTGTTTTATAAGAATAGGACGAATTCGTGCGTGCTTCCAAGAGGTTGGAAAAGTCCCAGTAGACAAGACTAGAATGAAATATAGAAAAGAATTAAAGGGAAGAAGAAAGCCTAAAGAAGGGGTCAAACATCCAGGGAGGAGGGAATAAGGTCCCAGAGGACAGGTAGTTTTCTTAGAAGTGGATAGGAGATGAATACGTTCGGGGGTCAGTGATCAGATCAAATGAGGGCCCAGAAGTGAGAGATGGACAAAGAGGGACAAGGAGGGAGGGGTCAGTGGGGGTCGGAGAGGGTAATGGGGAGGGAGGACAGTAAGGTAAGGTATGGGACCCGCAAGTAGGGAAACCGAGCTTAGTCGCTGAAGAAAAGAAGGCATTTGTGAAGGAGCGGGAAAGAAGACACTGCAGAGTTCGGTATGAAGGGCCTGAGTGGAAGGTCAAGGGTGCGAGAGAAACTGAATAGAGATGCCTAGTCTTGATTTGGAGCAGTAGGAAATTGGCAGTTTTGGAACAAAAGTAAGAGCGCTTTGGAGAGTGTACTTGTGAGCGATTAGAAAGATTGTTGAGCATGCAAAAACAGATAAGTTAGCTGGTGGAGGGGGATTTGCGCCACAACCCGTTTGCCGCTCTAACGGAGTTGGTGTGCGGTCTAGAAGCCGCAGACCACTCACTGTGATCACCATGGGTGTGAAAAGATGACGACGACGACCAGGACGAAGGACGGAGTGGGGCAGACATGGGTCAAGAGCATAAGAAAGTGAGGAGGACCAGAGAGATGCCTGGGATTCTGGGGATAGTAGAGAACAATCAGAATGAGAAGATCAGCAGCTGCAGGGTAAACCGCCCCCCCCCTTTTTGTGGGAACGTGTACGAGTATTAAGGACACGGCGCACTTAAAAAGGGTATTTGCTTTGGCCAACCGTGCTTGCCCCTCCCCAGAGACCGCTAAATTTTAAGATCTCCGATTTAGCCCAATTGATTGTAACACCCGACAGCTCTTACCATATTCCTCCAGTTCCCTCCACATCACTATTGGAATGCTCACTCCCGGGTCTACCCCAGCCTTAAGATAATTCCACTCAGTCAACAATGAATCCTTATAATCCCTCGTTGCCCCACCTTTATCCCCAGGATATCCGCCTTTTCAGCACCCTCTGTGCAAACGGCTGCTAGCGCTATGGCGAAGAGCACGGCGAAAGAGCGCAACCCTTTCGAGTACCCCTCCCCTGCGCAAAAAACCCCGAGTACGCCCCATTCACCCTCACACAGGCTTGCAGCTGGTCATAGAGTGCCTTTATCCAAGCCAAAAATGTGTTTTCCCAGCCCAACCTTCTCTCACACACTGGAACAAGAAGGGCCAGTCTACCTGGTCGAAGGCCTTGCCCGGCTTCCAAAGACAAGAGCAGGGCCTCTTCCCACTCTGCTCAATTGACCAGGACCCTAAATATTCAGTATTTTCCTAAATATTGTCTGCAACCTGATCTACCAGGGATAAAGCCCGCCTGGTCCTGATGTAATCACCTTTCCAATTACCTTATTTAGTCGAGCTGTTAATACCTTTGCTTTAACTTTGCATCAAGATTTAAGCAGAGTAAAGGAACGATAAGATGCACATCCCTGCGGGTCTTTCCCCTCTTTATGGATAACCGTAATCCCTCCCAACCCATCGTGCCCGCAAGTCCGCCTCCCTCCCGTGGCAAGTTAAATAACTTCACCACACCAACGACTCAATCAAGAGCTTCCCGTACAAACCCGCCTATAGAATGCCGCTGTTAACCCATCTAACCCCTGTTCTTTCCCCCCGATTTTTAATTGACGAATTGCCCCTCTGCACCTCCTCCCCACTTATCGGCCTATTTAATTCCCCCTTGCTCCGCCTCCCCAGTTTGGGGGGCAATCTCACTGATGCGAGGTATCTGCGCACTCTTTCCTCTGATGCCAAGTCCGAGCTCGGTATAACTCCTTGTAAAACTCTCGAAAGGCATCCCTGAGCTCTCCCATCGTTGGGTGTTACCAGGGCCCCTCCTTTAGTGGACGGACTCGAATGATATGGGAGCGCCGCTTTCTCTTTCTTAAGCCTCTGCGCCAAGTATTTCCCCGCTTTGTGTCCCCCCCTCAAAGACCTCTTGCCGTCGGACCTGCATCTGGTAAATGTAGCTGTGTCTGTGCCTGCAGCTCCTTTAACTGTGCCCGCCCTGCCAGTACCTTTCCCCTGATGAGATCTCGACCGAGCCCCCTGTGCATACCATCTCTTCCAGTTCTAATCGGCGTATCCTCCAAGCCCCTTCCCTACTCTCTCTTTCCTTTCTTAATCCGTGCCCCCCCACTTGGATAAGCACCCCGTAGATAAGACGCCCTCCCGATGCGACCTCCCCGTTATCATTAGCTATGAAATACTCCCTAGTTTCCTCTACTCTTACCTCCTCCCGAACCCCTCTCCCTCATTTCAACAACGCCTCATTTAACGGCTCCAGAACTGAAGCCGCTTTCCCTGTTGTCCGCCGTGCCCAGACAAACCATCACGGGGGCATGGTCAGACTCATGTTAATGGCCTCCCTATGCTGCATCACTAAATGCCACCCCCTACTTCCTTTGGAAACCCAGGATTGCAACATGTGGGAGTAGGCCCCATGCATGGGCCGAGAAATATGAGAATTGTTTTCCTCCTCCGGGGGTATTGGTAACCGGCCAAGTGTCCAACCAATCCATTCTGCACCACAAACTCTCGATTCATCTCTTTCCTGTTCCGGCGCGTCCGCTTACCCTCATTCGAACCCCGTTCTGTGCATCCCTTTGGGCGGGGTTCCATTTAAGCTTGAAATCTCCACCACATATAAGAATACGCCTCCCCCTATATTTCCCACTCTTCGCTCAGTCAGTTGCTTCCAAACTTCTCACCGCTTGTAGCCCCGTAGTAGAGCATATAGGTTCATGCGCTGTTTAGTACCACACGGTCCCCACCCTCACCCTCGCCAGGACCAATATCTCCCTCCCTTATCCCTAACCCTGATTTCACTTGGGTCTTTAATCTGGAGGCTAACAAAATTGCCACCCCCCCTTTTTTTTCTTTTTTCAACTATGTTAGA
>CM066033.1:911170814-911249894 GCA_033557465.1 Ichthyophis bannanicus
GAACCAAGGGAAGTTGGAGGTGGTCAAGAATGAAATGGAACGTGTACAACTTGATCCGGTGGAGTGTCAGCAAAACTGAAGATGGACTGGCATGGGGCCACTTTGCATCAGAATGACGCACATGGTCTACTATGCAATGGAATGAAAGACGACAAAAAGAAATGGTGTTGCAATTTATATAAAAAGAAGAAACTTGCAAGAAACTGTAAATGAAATACAATGCAGTCAGCGAATGCTTACAGCTCTATTCATCGACGAGGATTTGCCTATCAACACATACTATACATTCAAGTATATGCCCCAACAACAGCTGCTGAAGAGAAATGAAATTTAAGAGGATCTATTAACAAGTACAAACTGAAATTGAAAGCAGAACAGCAAAAACAGGATATCCTGATAGTCATGGGTGACTGGAAACGCCAAAGGTTGGCAACAAAGAAGAAGGCAAAGGTAGTTGGAAAATATGGACTTGGCAACAGAAAATGAAGCTGGAGAAAGACTGAGTAGAATTCTTCAAGACCAATGATCTATTCATCCTCAAACACCTTCTTCCAGCAACACAAGCGGCGACTTGTACACATGGGACCTCACCGAATGGATTATATAAAAATCAAATTGACTACATATGTGGAAGTCAACGATGGAAAAGCTCTGTAACATCAACAAAGACAAAACCTGGAGCTGACTGTGGTACAGATCATCAACTACTAGTATGCAAACTCAAGCTAAAGTTTTTACAGAACCTCTTTATCTACAGAGGGACGAAGGTACAAAATCCAGGACTCATACAGACACGCTGTCCTCACACTTTGTCCGTCTCCGGCCGTCCCCCTCGTGGGAGTATGGAACCGCAGATCAGGACTCCACACTTGCTTCGTACGCAATTGTACGTCTCACGCATGCACAGTCAATCCTGCAGATATGAAAACCTAATGTCTGGACAAAACTTCCTTTCCCTAATATTACAACTAGTTATAAAAACACTAATATTTTCTACATAACAGAACATTAATTACATAAAATACATATGCATATGTGTGAATTCACTACTCATCCACTAGTTGAACCGGGTAAGTCTTCTGTCCTTGATGGGCAGACAGGAAACGCAATACTCACCACTGGAGTCTTCCTATGGTATCCAAATCTCTCGTTCCTTGTAGAATGGTATCCTTTTTTCTCTTGTCCTCACTAGGACGGTATCCTCATCCCCTGGACTGGCAGGAGGTATCTCTCGTCCCCTTTCTGAAATGGTATCCTCATCCCTTGTTTTCCTAATGTAACAGGAGGTATCCTTACTCTCTGACAAAAATGCAGTCAGAGGAAACGCTGGGAAATTTAGAAAATTTAGGAGTTTAAAACTTAGGGTCCCTGTTCGGGCACCAATTATAGGGTTCATTACGCCAATTGCCCATGCACATGGGAGCCGAGCACCAGGAAAGAACTCAGATCACAGTCACTTGTCAGCAAAACTCTTTTATTTGGTACAAGCAAAAAGCTGTAAGCACAGATACACAAGTGTCTGTCTGAGGGATCTGAGTGCAGACAACGTTCTCTACCTCCACAACGGTGAGAGAGAGAAGGCTGCCCCTGATGCTCTGTAGTTGCCTTCTTATGTACCTCTCTGTTACAAAGTTCCAGAAAGTTCCAGCAAGTTCTGCATAAATTCTTATGTCGTTTTCAGAATTACTGCAGAGCTCTCTCCCCGGGACCCTCCCCTAGTTATCAGGTCGTTTGCAGCTCATGTTTCAAGGTCTGCTTATCTGTGCAGCTGACCGTAACCCTCTGCCTCTTCCAGTGTTATTCCATTTCCTGGCACTAATTGCAATCTTCAGGGCTCAGAGTATTTGTGCTTATTATTTCTAGCTTGGCCTGTATTTTTCCTGGGCCCAAACTCAGCACATTCCTGTCCAAGTGTGGTTCCCTAGACTCTTTTGTAGTAGGCCGCATATACCTCTTCTTGTAGCCCACATGCTTTTCTTCTGTGCCAGCCATATGTTGCTGTGTGCATTGCAAGCAGGCAAGGGTGCAGTCATATAAGCAAACATATTAAGCAGACCTGAGCCAATTATCCCTTCAGAACTACCTGAAGTGCAAGCAGGATTCAGGAAAGGGTTATGAATGAGACATCATCACAGATGTGAGATGGATCCTTGAAAAGACAAAAAATACCAAAAGGATATCCATTTGTGCTTTATTGACTACAGCAAGGCTTTTGAATGTGTAAACCATGAGAAACTCTGGACCACATTAAGAAGCCTGGGTATACCAGAATACCTGATAGTTCTCTTGCATAACCTTTACATTGATCAAGAAGCAACAGTTTGAACGGAACAAGGAAAACAGAATGGGTAAATTCAGCAAAGGTGTACTCCAAGGCTGCATACTTTCCCCCTACCTGTTTAATTTATATGCAGAACAAATCATCAGAGAAGCAGGACTGTATGAAGACAACAGAGGTGTGAAGATTGGTGTAAGACTCATCAACAACCTTCGCTATGCTGATGATACCACATTATTGGCTCAAAATGAAGACAATCTGAAACATTTGCTTCTCAAGATCAAGGAACATAGTCTTAAAATGGGCCTGCACCTTAATGAAAAGAAGACAAACATCAAGACAACTGGAAAAATCAATAAGCTCATCGTTGATGGACAACTGTAACCTACTTGGATCATCTATGAATAAAGAAACAACAAAGGCTTCCGGTTTGGCAATGAGCTGATCGGACGGGTCACGATCAGCTCTGGGCAACTTGCCCCGCAAAACGGCTATAAAACCCTTTAAAACCTTTTTCCACCACCTTCATCGACTCTTCCCTCACAGGGTATTAAGCCTCCAACGATGAAGAGACTTGCGGCCATCCCTGCCTAATCGGGGCAGACAACTCCATATAATAGCGCGCCGGGGCGCGATCGGGCACTTCCCCCACCGCCATCATTAGCTTTTCCCTCACGGGGTATTGTGCCTTCAGAGGTAAAGGGACCTGTGGCCATCCCTGCCCGATCGGAGAGGAAAACTGCATATATAAAAAGTGTGCTGGGGCACGATCAGGCATTTCCTCCACCGCCATCATCGGCTTTCCCCCCACGAGGTATTGTGCCTCCGGCGGTGAAGAGGCCTATGGCCATCCCTGCCCAATCGGGGCAGGCAACTATACTCAAAAGAGAGCATGATGGGGCGCAATCGGGTAATCCCCCGCCGCCATCATCAGCTCTTCCCTCACGGGGTACTGAGCCTCCAGCGGTGAAGAGACCTGTGGCTGCCTCTGCCTGGCCGGGGCAGACACCAGCACGAGAAAGAAAGCACACCGGGGCGTGATCGAGCACCTCCCCCACCGCTATTATCAGCTTTTCCCTTAGGGGGTATTGTACCTTCAGCGGAGAAAGGACCTGCGACCATCCTTGCCCGATCGGGGCAGGCAACGGCACACAAAAGACAGTGCGATCGAGCACTTCCTTCATCGCCATCATCAGCTCTCCCTTCACATGGTGAAGTGCCTCCAGCGGTGAGGGGACCTGCGGCCATCTCTGCCTGACCGGAGCGGATACCTGCACATAAAAGTAAACGCGCCAAGGCACGATCAGACATTTCTTCCACTGTCTTCTTCAACTTCCCCCCCCCCTGGGGTATTGTGCCTCTAGCGGCGAAGAGGACTGCGGCCTCCCTGCCCGGTCGGGGCAGGTAACAACACGCAAGAGACAGCACGCTGAGGCGAGGCTGCGATTGACGGGCCCGCGCTTGAGGGCCTTGCCGGAGGGCTTCTTGGAGTGGCCTCTTAGGCGTTGCCCTTTACCTAAAGACAATCGCAAACAGCGGTGTGTGCTGCGGATTAACCCTGACCAAATTTGCTGAAAAATACCCATACTCGCTGAGTGGGTCCTCTCCATATTTACTGATCCTTACCAAAGGGGGTACTCACCTAGTACTGGAAGCAGTTTCCCTCCCGCCACGAAACCGAATGGTGTCGAAAGCGCCACGAAGGGAGAAGCTGCGTGCCACGGAGGGGAAAATGGCGGAGGGAGCGCCAGCTAGCCCGAAATCTGGTGGCACTCCAGATCTGGTCACGGAGGTGAGTGCCGTGGTGGTTCAGGTGCTAGATACCCGATTCCAAGACCTGGCAGACCAGATACAGACTGTAAGCCAACGTTTTACTGACTTTACCGGGAGGCTAGACCAAGTAGAGACCCGAGTCTCAGATGTGGAGGACAACCCAGCACTCCCTGGCAGCTAAAGTGGAGGCCTTGGAGACTCTGGTAAAGCAGCAAGGTGACAAGCTGGACGAGCTTGAAAACCGGGGGAGGCACAAGAACCTGCGCTTCATCTGGATACCGGAGAGTGTGGCGGATGGCGCCCTTTTCGGTTACTTGCAGACCTGGATTGAAAACCTGTTGCAAAACCAGGACGGTGATCCTGTAAAGTTGGAGCGCGTGCATAGACTTGGCCAGCGGAGGGAGCAGGCGAGACGACCACGAGCGGTTATTGCATGCTTTTTGGATTACCGACAAAAAGAAGCTGTGTTAAAAGCTGCCCGGAGTCGAAAGATGCGACAGCAGGATACGGAACCGATACTTGTGTTTCAAGACTACTCGGCCTTAGTTAGTCAGCAGCGCCGGGCCTTCTCGGGGGTCTGCACACAATTGCTGAACAAAGGAGTGCGATTCTCGCTGCTGTATCCTGCTCGGCTTCGAGTGGAGGTCCAGGGACAGACCAGCTATCTGACGACACCGGCAGCGGCTGCTGCTCTTCTGGAAACCCTGAATGCCCAGGCTGCTTCGCCCTCGTGAATCTTGGATTGCCAATGGGAATGGCATTTGGATGTCTCGCTGACAGAGAGGGGCCCAAGGACCTGATGTAGCTCTGGACTATAGCAGCTAGTCTTTTTCTGATTTCAGTGTTGCACTGTTACTTTCTTGGTTTGTTTAAGCTGTAACTTGTTACATTTGGCCATATTGTGTCAACTGCTCCCTTGTTTAAACCATTTAGATGGCAACATTGTTAAACTGTTACTATGTTTCAATTGTTTGGCTGAGCAACTGTGTGTGCAGTTTGCTACTGTTTGAGCTGGGTGAATGGTATATTTGTATGTGTGGCCAGGTGAAGGTCTGCTGCAGGCCCAGAGGGGGGGGGGTTTATAATATTGACAACGGTAATTATTTGTAAAGTCTTATTTGTGCTCCCTTCCCTCTTTTTTTTTTCCCTTCTTCATTTATACTGAGGAGAAGTATAGTGTAGGAGGGAGAACTGTGCTTTGCAAGTCCCTAATCTTTGTACGTCCGAAGGCGAGGAGCCGGGGGAGGTGGGCCATGGGTTAGACGGCTTGTTGCTAGTAGGAGGGAGGGTGATCATACTTACATATCCCGTTGGAATTAAGTGGCATTGGGTGGGCAGCCCTGGGAGGGGCAGACACTAGTGGGTGGAGCCCCTAGAGGGGCGCGAGGAGATCAATCTAGTAGTTCCTCGGTAGTCACCCTGGGGATTACATCTGTACGAGGGGATGCTGATAGATAGGTTAGGTTGAATGAGGTAGAAGAATGTGGAGGGGGTGTGTGTTATGGGCGTAAGCTTGAAATGAGCGGATGAGTGGGTTGTTTGTTATACCTATGACATTTTCTAGATGTTTAGTTTAATTCCTGTGGTGGCCTCTAGAGGCTTGACGGTGTCCCCCTATGCCATTTTGTGAATAATAAGGTGGCAGCCCTACCGAATCAAGGAGGGGTGTGTGGTATGGGTAGATTTAATATGGTGGTCTTAGAATATACTTCAGAGGTGAAATATGGTTATATTAATATCAGATGGGGGGGGTGATATGGAGGGGAGGTGTAGGGCTCTAGACTTGGGAACAGAGGGGGTAGGAGACCTGGGGGACAAAAGTAAGTAGGGGTATTGGATGGGGGGAGGGGCCTGGTGGTACTAAGTCCCAATACCTAATGGAGTAGGTCAGGGAGTGCTGGGGCCCTAGGGAAGAGTGGAGAGGGGGAGTGGTGGGGAGTACTGTAATTTTAATCTTGGGGTGGTTAAAAAGAGAATGGAATTCTATCAGATAGTTAGGTTCAATGTTGGATCCGTGGAAGTATGGAGCAGACCCGATTGCCATAGGGAAGTTGTCCAGCCTGATGGGTGGACTTGATAGTTTAGGGGTGGGAGAGTGGAGGGGGGGTGGGGGGTGGGAGGGGGAGGGAGCTGAGGGGGTAGGATAGCACACACTTCACTGTTTACTTGTAGGTGGCTCTGCATTTTTTTTTTTGCTGGCTGTTAGGAGGGGGGGGGGGGCTCCAGGCTGGGGGAGCTCCTTTGTTATGTTTAGAGTTTTCTGCATGCCTCTGAAGATTATTACCTGGAATGTCTGTGGGTTGGGGAATCCTATAAAGCGTTATAAAATCTTACAGGCCCTGGCCCGACAGCAGTGCGATGTTGCCCTACTTCAGGAAACGCACCAGACGGTAGAAGAACATAGTAAACTCCATAGAGGTTGGGTGGGGCAGGTATGGGGGGCTCCTGCGCGAGGGAAGAAAGGAGGAGTAGCAGTCCTGTTCCACAAAACGAGTCCGTTTTGCCTTGGAAAAGACTATCGTTGTGGAGGACGGGCGATTTCTTTTGCTGGCTAGTCGGCTAGAGGGGAAACCAGTGATTATCGGGAATCTTTACGGTCCTAATGTGATGGACCCTAGCTTTTACAATGGCCTGGCCTCCAAAATAGAGCAGCTCCCGGAATATCCGCTGCTTCTTGCCGAGGATTTTAATGTGGTTTTAGATGTGGACCTTGACACTTCTAGGGGAGGGGAGGCGAGAGATAGGATCCCGACGACTCGGATGTTACAGCGGTTTCATAGTAGACTGGATTTGGTTGACCCCTGGCGCCTATTACATCCTTTGGAAAGGGATTTTACCCAGCAGTCCCGGGCACACGGCTCTAGTGCTCAAATTGATTATATCTTGGTGTCGGGGGGTTTGTTTGCTCATACGGGGGAGGTGCAGATTGGCCCACTAGAGATATCCGATCATGCGATGGTCCGAATGGAGCTGCACTGGGGGATAGACAATGCCCGGGCACGACTTTGGAGACTTCCCCTGGGGCTGTGTCAGGATGTTCGATTTCAGCATTTTCTGAGGCAGCGATGGAGGGAATTTATGAATGATCACCAGTGCCATAGTGAGGATCCTGAGTTGGTTTGGGAGATGGCAAAAGTAGTGTTACGGGGCGATATCATTGGATTTGCAGCCCGGAAACGTCGGCTAATAGCAGAGCGAATAATTGGTTTAGAGCGACTGGTTAACAAGTTGCGCAAGCTCTGTGCGCGCTGTCCGATACCCGCAAATAAGAAAAAGCTTTGGGAAGCTCAGGTGGATCTCAATGAGCTGATACATCAGAGAGCCAAGAAATCTATCCTTTATTATAGATATCAGCTACATTGTTACGGGAATAAGCCGGGGAAGTTGCTGGCCCGTTGTCTGAAGGGTCAACGGGGCTCCTTGTTAGTGGCAGCCATCCGAGATGATCAAGGACAACTGCAACGGGAGTCCGTGGCAATCGCCCGGGTCTTTCGGGTTTTTTTTCAGGATTTATATAAGGCGCAACCTACATCCACCATGGAGCTAGGGGATTATTTGAAAGAGTTGGACTTACCGCAGCTTACTGTTGAACAGCGGGAGATGTTAGAGCAGCCTATAACCCCGCAAGAGGTGCACTCTGCGATTTTGGCAGCTAACTGTAACAAAGCGCCTGGACCAGACGGTTTGGGGGCCGAGTTTTATAAACTTCTAGACGAATCCGTGAGCCCTGTCCTGGCGGAGATCTTTAATAAGCGGGCGGAATAGGGGGCCTTTCGTTGGGGACATAATCATGCCCATCTTACGCTGATCCCTAAACCGGGTAAAGATCCTTTGCTAGTAGGATCATATCGTCCTATATCCTTGCTTAATTTTGATATCAAATTAAATGCAAAAGTTTTGACAATGCGACTGGCAGCAGTTTTAGGGCATTTGGTGCATGACTCGCAGGTGGGGTTTGTCAAGGGGCGCTATGCAGTTCGGAACCTGCGTAAGATCTTAGCTTCTTTGGAGTGGGTGCATGCTCATCGGTTACCATCCCTGCTTGTCAGCTTTGATGCGGAAAAGGCCTTTGACAGGGTGGACTGGCAATACCTACGTAACCTTCTCCCGCACTACGGATTGGGTGTTCAGTTTTGTAGAATGGTGGAGAGTCTCTATGCCCAGCCAACAGCTGGGGTCTTGTGCAATGGGGTACTCTCTGAAGACTTTCCCTTGGAATGGGGTACGCGTCAGGGATGCCCCCTTTCCCCTTTATTGTTTGTCCTGTCACTTGACCCCTTGATACGGACCATCGAAGCCTCCCACGAGATACAGGGAGTGCGAATGGGCACCCAGATGTTCAAACTCTCCGACTTTGCGGATGATCTTTTGGTACACCTGCTTACCCCTGACCAGTCGCTGCCAAAGTTGTTGGAGGAGTTTATGAGATTTGGTGGCATTGCGGGGCTGCGGATCAACAAGGATAAATCTGAAGCCCTAGATGTCTCGGACCAACTGCGGGGGAGTTGGGTGGAAGACTTTCCTCTTAAGTGGGCGATTGATGAATTTTTCTATCTCGGCATAGTGCTAACCCGTAATCCCCGGGTCCTTTATGTGCGTAACCTTGAGCGAACACTGCGACGGCTGCAGGTACAGTTGAAAGCCTGGGATCCCCTGCCTCTCTCCTTATCAGGGAGGATAGCGGCAGTTAAAATGGTGCTCCTACCGTGGCTGTTGTATTGGTTTCAGACATTGCCTGTTTGGTTATTGCGCCGAGATGTGCTCCGCTTTGAAGCTGCTATTAGATGTTTCCTGTGGAAGGGAGGGAAGGCGCATATTTCTTGGTCGCGGATGTTGGGGATGTGGCGTGATGGGGGGATGGGTCTTCCAGATCTTGTAGGTTATGCTCTGGCCTGCCAGGCTCGACATCTTGGAGATTGGTTGGGAGGGACAGATGTGTATACGCCCTGGGCTTTGGAGGAGTACTTTGTGGCACCATTGACGTTGTTGGGAGTCTTACATGGGACGTATCAGACTCTCCCTAGTCAAGTAGTGTGGAGTGAGTTGATTGGTTCGGTTATCAAGACTTGGAAACGGAGCTAGCCACTGAACAGAATGGACGCCTGAATTTTTGCTCCCGTTGCTGCCCAAGAATCCTGAACATATCCCGGTATTCCATTGAAGTTTGTACCCCCTACCTACATCAATAACACCGCAATACAGCTGGATGGCATCCCTGAAGCCTGCCCGGCTGGAATTTCCACAGGGATCCGGCTCAGCAGCGAAACGATCCAAACCCGAAGTGGGTTCCCCGCAGAAAATGGCCGCGGGAGAGAAGGAGGGAGTGACTGCCGGTGGCCTACGTGAAGTGCTACAGGAATTGAAATGCGTTAAAGAAATGATTGCAGCCAATTCTAGTTCACTGAACATGATTCAAGAAGACTTGCTGGAGGTAAAAGAGAAACTCCTCACCATCACCACTCGACTTAATGCAGTTGAATTACAAACCCAGAAGCATGGCGTTGCATTAGAACAGCTGGGCCCTTTGGCCAAACGAGTCCGGCACATAGAAAATCTGATTGAAGATCAAAATAACCATTCCCGTAGAAATAATATCCGCCTTGTTGGAGTCCCTGAAGGCGCTGAAGGTACCGATCCGATTGGATTTCTGGAAAAAACCATACCGGAGATGCTGCAGCTTGTCTTTGCAAGGCCTTTTGAACTAGAACGGGCCCATCGAATCCCAACACACAAAGCTGAAACCACACGCTACCCGCGCCCACTCATAATGAAGGTACTGAGATACCCACAGGTCCTACAGATCTTTCAAGCTGCACGGAAGGCCGGATCACTGCAAATCCAGGGACACAAAGTAGCACTTTATCCGGATTTGAGCAAGCAAACGGTAGATCGGAGAAAAGCGTTGCTGGCCTGTAGACCCATGCTACAAAGTGCACAGGCAAGATACGGGCTATACTACCCAGGAACCATGCGGGTCACGCTGCATAATGAAACGAGGAATTTTGTTGATGCTGAAAAACTGAAAACTTTCCTACAAGAAAAATGCGGTATGGAAACCTGAGGTCAATCTTCTGATCTCTCACGCAGTGTAGAGAACTCAGCATATACTCAGGGGGTGCGGCCGTGCGTTCTCACAAATTTTAGAACGCCTTAAGCCTTGTTAAACACCTCATTGATTGTATTTCTGTTGTTCTAAATAGTTTTAATTAAACAGATATTTCTGCTTGAAATGTAGGGGTGGCAACGGGAGGTCGGGGTTGGTTACTGTTTCAGTGGATTGTGTTCACCTTAGCGATACAATGTTTGCCAGTTATGCAGTTGTTTGTGTCAGTCCAGTCCAGTACAAAACCCTCCACATACACGCAAATGCAAGTACGCGGCAGGCCTATCCATAGGATAGCTTTCACCTATAAGACAGCTTACTCCAACGTTGATGTCTAGTGATCTTTTAATGCTTTCGTTAAATGTAAAAGGTATTACTGGCCCTGTCAAGCGAAAGAAGATTTTAGCGTACTGCCAGCAAAAAAAAGCAGATATTGCCCTCTTACAAGAGACACATTTAACAGATACTGAATCGCAGAAAGTAACCTCTAAATACTTCCTGGTGGCGGCCTCGGCCTCTGCCACTCAACTCAAAGGGGGGGTAATAATATTAGTGCGCAAATTCCTGCAATCCGCCATTACCGACACACGGATTGATCCGCTAGGTCGATGGGCCAGAGTGACGATGAAAATAAATCAACAGCTTTACACATTCTTCAATATTTACGCGCCCAACCTCGATGACCCTAACTTTTTCAAACTGATAGCTAAAGAAGTTACAGCCGCGGCTCACACCAATATCATATTAGGGGGCGATTTTAATGTCATCTTGGATCCACTGTTAGATCGCACGCCCTATCGGGCTGTAGACAAAGTCAAATCGCAGGCGATTCTTAAAGGCATCATAACAGAGCTACACTTGGTAGACCCCTGGCGCCTACTTCATCCCCAAGAAAGAGACTACACATTTTATTCCATCCCACATAATACCCAAACAAGGATCGATTTCTTCCTACTGTCCACAGAGCTGATGCCCCAAGTGTTGTCCGCAGAGATATATGCTACAACGGTATCGGATCACGCCGCTGTCTCCCTAGTGTTGAATACCAACGTTACACAGCATGTTCCGCCAAGATGGACATTTGATAAATCCCTACTAGCAGATGACTCCTTTGTACAGCTACTGTCAGGGGAAATTGAGACCTATTTTAAATATAATACACCCACTGATACCTCCATCTGGAGCTGGTGGGAAGGTTTTAAAGCGACCATACGAGCTCATATTACCACCTACACCATTAGACGGCGTAAAGCCAGGAAAAAAGAAAAAGATGAATTGGAACTCCAAATAAAAGCTGGGGAAAGGTTACTAGCCAAAAGAGCTGACTCAATGATATTGATTAGACTCCAAAAATTGCGATACCAATATAATGCTCTCCTCAACAAAGAAGCACTGAGTAGTATCCAGCTACAACGTAGTATATACTACTATGACAGCAACCGCTCAGGATCCCTCTTAGCTCGGCAGCTCAGACCAAAAACCAGCAAGACCGCTATAGCGGCGTTGCAGGACAATTCCGGGGGCCTTCTCCTGAGATCTGACAAAATACTAGACCGCTGCAAAGAATTCTATGAGGAACTATATCGCTCAGATACCCAATGTAGTGACAGAGCCTTTGAAGATTTTGTCTCCAAGATAGTAGGACCCACATTAACCAGTCATCAAAGTCGAACGCTGGAACAAGAGATCTCAGTAACTGAAATACAAGATGCGATCAAACAGATGGCTCGTGGCAAAGCCGCCGGTCCAGATGGTATCCCGCTGGAATTCTATAATAAATATTGCATTCAATTGGCTCCCATGCTACAGATCTACTACAGTGGCCTGCAAGATGAATCTCCAGAGATTGGAGCCCTGGCAGAGGCTGTGGTGGTAATTCACCCGAAACCGGGCAGGGATACACAAAAGATAGAGAATTACAGACCCATCTCTCTCCTAAACTCTGATTATAAAATCTATGCTAAAGTGCTTGCTAACCGATTAGGACGGATCTTAAAAGATTTGATACATGAGGATCAATGTGGATTTATACAAAACAGATCCACTACAGATAATGGAAGATTATTGGCACATGTACTGGCATCTGCCAAGACCAAGGCCGAGCCCCTGATAGGGCTAGCATTGGATGCCGAAAAAGCCTTTCGATCGACTGGAATGGTCCTTTCTATTTCGATCCCTACGGTGGTTTGGGATAGGAGAAAAGTTCCTAAAACGCGTTGAATTGTTATATACCAAACCCACAGCTCGAATAGCGGTCAACTCACACCTCTCAGCCCCTTTTCAGTTGCAAAGAGGGACCAGACAGGGTTGCCCCCTGTCGCCGATGCTTTTTAATTTAGCCCTGGAACCCTTATTAATAGCGCTCCGACAGAAGGAAAACATAAAAGGAATTGAGTTAGCTGATGGTCCCTGTAAATTGTCAGCATATGCCGATGACCTGCTCATTTTTCTACAACCATCAGACCTTCCTGAAACACTGCAACTCATAGATGCATACTCAGCGATATCCGGATATAAAGTAAATTTGAATAAAACAACAATTATTCCTCTGAATGAACAGGTCAGCGAAGAAATGATGCGTGGATACCCCTTTCAATATGAGAAGTCGTCCTTTAGATACCTGGGCGTGACCTATGGCACCACCTTGGAAGAGACTGTCGCAATCAACATTAAGATGTGTCAAGAAATTGTACATAATAACATCTGCAAGTGGACCCCCCTTCATTTGAGCTGGTGGGGCAGGCTAGAAACGATAAAAATGATGTTGGTACCAAAACTCAGCTATATATTAAGTATGATACCCTTACGTTTCCCGCCAGCCTTCTATAAGAAAATGAATAGTCAACTGATAGCCTTTCTATGGAACAACCGAGTACCCCGAATAGCTGCCTGGAAACTGAAGTTACCTAATACACAAGGAGGTGTCCATTTCCCAGATCTCGGCTGGCTACACACTGCCTCTCTTTTAAAGCAGGGTGCTCAATGGGTCGACTCTGACGACACGGATAAAGGACCTAGATGGCTGAGTGTGGAGCGGGCCCTACATTCCCCCCTGCCCACATGGCTACTGGTAGGCACAGTAGTAGACCAGACTGCACCACATAATGCTATTATCCGAGAAACACAGCATGCCTGTCGATTGTTGGCATCATGTATCGATGGAGGGGATGACTTTGCCGCAGATATGCCCATATGGCTGAACCCACGCCTTATCATCGGAGGGAAGCCTGTCTTATGGAAAAAATGGGTGGAACATGATCTTATCACCATTGGACAACTGATCAATGGAAGTGCATTTAAAACCTTTGACAGATTAAGAACGGAATTCCGATTGCCTAATACATGCTATTTCCAATGGTGTCAGCTCCGATCCTGCATGAGCAAAGCGGGTGTGTCACCTGTCTTGATACGTACAGGATGGCCACTGCGACAGAAACTTCAAGAATTACAAACAGATGCTAAAGCTGTTTCAAGATGTGTTGCGATTCTCCGATCCAAAAGTGACAAGACATGTTCTAAGATACAGTCGGTGTGGGCTACTGAAACCGGTCAAGATCTACCTCCGGAAAATTGGGACACTTTTTGGGGAACTCAAATACGTGCCACGAGAGCAGCGTCTCTCACACAATCTATGTACTTTATAGCACATCGAGCGCATATTACACCGGCTAAGAAAATGAAATGGACACTACAGGAGGGAAATCGATGTTGGTCCTGTAACATGGAAATTGGGACACTGGCACATATGTTGTTCCATTGTAAATCCCTGGAAATATATTGGAACAGAGTTTGGGAACGCATATCACAGATCCTCAACTTACAAACTCCTATCACTTATCGGATAGTGATATATAAATCCATAGCTCTGGAACCTACTCTGATGAAATGGGATGGTAAACTGCTGGACTTAATGCTCGGGATAGCGCTTAAAATAGTTCTAATACACTGGAAGAATCTCGACAAAGCTTGTTTCGAGCATTGGTGGAGTCTCTTAATCCTACATAAGACCTAGGAAGAGATCTATATAGCCAAGAACCCATGGTCTGGTAAACTAAGTAAGAAATGGTCAGCTTTACAAAATTATGTTTGATGGAAATGATTGCTGGAGGCTGCCTTGTGGAATGGTCTCTGCTGTAACCACATTGAACGGAGAGAGGGAGGGTGGCATGCTGGCATGGACTGATACTAGTTCTTGTTAACGTTATTGTACTGTCTTGTTCAAGTTATTATATTCTTTTGCTATTTTGATCAATAACATCTGCTTGTATCCTGCTATATCACGATCGTTTATATTGTTATTTTATATGTTAAAACTGAATAAAAACTACTATTAAAAAAAAAAAAAAAGACTTGGAAACAACTTAATGTCCACTGGAATACAGCCTGGAAGGTTTCTAGTTGGCTGCCCTTACAAGGCAATGCTGCTTTTACGCCTGGTTCGGATACGGAGACCTTTCGAGACTGGAGTAATCGGGGAATACGGAATGTTGGACACATAGTGGAGCTGTCAGGGCAGTGCAAATCTTTTTTGACCTTGAGTAGGGAGTATGATTTGCCCAATGACCATTCCTTTGCTTATATGCAGATTGCTCATTATGTGTCCTCTCTGCCGCGAGAGGAGTTACACGTTGATAGGTCAGCCCGAATATTGGAATTTCTTGGGTTAGGGGGGGAAAATCCCCCGTCGATCAAAGATCTCAAGAAACGTTTGGCTCGGTTTAGCACTGGCCATGATTATCGAGGGGTTGAGGTGGCTTTGGAAGTGGAGTCGGGAGAAGGTTTGGCCCCCGGGTCAGTCCGGCAGGTTTTAAAAGGGATTGTGAGGCTGACACAGGAAACACGCTGGCAAGAGATACAGTTTAAATGTGTAACCAGAGCGCACTTTTCTCCGCGGAGGGCGTTCCGTAGTCGACTGACCACCGATGGCTGCTGCCCTAAATGCGCGGAACCACTTGCGACCTTGTTACATATGTGGTGGGGTTGTAGAGTATTGCGCTCCTATTGGGCCAAGATATGTGCTTTTCTAAATCGATTGCTACAGCGACGGGTGCGCTGGTCCGGGGCCCTTGTGGTGATCGATCAGCTTGACCCCCCTTGTCCGGTGGTAGAGGGGGAATGCTTGTTGGTACGCAAGGCCTGTTTGGTGGGGAAGGGTCCCATTCTTCGCCTTTGGAGGGATTGCACTACCTTTGGTGAGTGGCGTAACTGCTTCCATCAAATGATGTTAATAGAGAGATGGGGGCGCGGGGCAGTGTCAAACGTTGGACAGCCTTCATGCATATATGGGAGCCTTACATTCAACAGTTAAGTGCCAGGAGTCGTAATGAGATCCTACAAGTTGGTAGCTGAGCTATTGGTGGGAGATGTGGGGTGGATTTGTTCCACTGAGGGTTCCAAGTTTTTGGGGAGTGTGCTGAGGGTGGAGGGGGGGAGGGGAGGGGGTGGCGGGGGATGGGGTTGGGGGAATATAAGGGGGAAAATGATCTTCCACCTCCTCTGTTCTGCTCTGTTACTACTCCGAGGGGGGATCAGAGTCCACCCCTCTTGGAGATGTGTATATCTGATGTATTGTATTTGTTGGTGGTTATAAAATAAAGTATTTAAAAAAAAAAAGAAACAACAAACAGTCAAGAAATCCGACGATGCATTACATAAGAACATAAGATATGCCATACTGGGTTAGACCAAGATCCATCAAGCCCAGTATCCTGTTTCCAACAGTGGCCAATCTAGGTCATACGTACTGTCACACCCCCAGGTGCCCTACCGGTGAGGCCTTGGTACTGCCTGAGGGTGGTAGTTGTACCTTCTCTATAAACCACAAAAGACACTTGTGTTCCAAACTCAGGGTTTTATTCCCCGTCCGTGAGGTATTTTCTCCTTGGCAAAACAAAGCAAACAACCCACTTCAGACATATAACAGAAATCAAAAGGTTAAACAAAAATAGCTTACTTCAGCTTAAATGCAAAAAGAAAAGAATTAAACATTCTCAATGTTTTTCACAGGCTTTCCTTTTTTGCTGCCAGAGCACAGCTCATTCACATGGTTTTCTGTGAGACACGTTTTCCAGCCCACACCTTGTGACTCTTACTCAGGTTATCTTCAACCCTTTTCACCTTAAGGAAAACTCTGGGTCAATTACCGAGACTGAGCATTCCATGGGCTCAGGAACTGTTGCTAACTCTGTATTCTCATATTCCATAGATTCTGGTTCATTAACACTCACGTTTTCAAGGTCAGCTGTTTCAAAAGGATAATGTAGGTTTTCCTCGTCAAGCAGGAAGTTGTTCTGTCCTTCTCTCTCAAAGCCTCCCTGGGAACTACCATATAGTTTTGTATGAGGCTTATGGGAGCTCAGCCCCTGCTGATAAGCATAAGGACATTCAGGAACTTCCCTGGCTCTGCTGTTAGAGTGATTACGGTATACTCTGAGCGTGCTCGGGTCTAGCTTTTGCCTCACAACTGCCCTAGATTGCACTGCTCTATACGGAGGTTGCTCAAACTCTGGGAGTTTAAAGTTGATACTAGAATCTCTAGCTTTTCCAAGTAAGTGAGCTTCTCTTCTCCTGGGTTTTCTAGCACAAGGGAAGGGATTATTTCCAAAGCTTATTTCTGGGTGGCTTTTTCTATTGTTGCAAGGTTTTACCCACTCGGGTAGAAAACAGCCACTATCAACACTTCTGGCTTTGTTACCTTGTACTGCAACTCTCCCACGTCTCTCGTGCTCTTCACACATGCATTCAATATCTGGCTTCTGCCCTCCAAATGTTTCACTCTGGGTTTGAGACTCACTCAGACCTTCGTGTGGGCTTGCATGCTGTCCCAGTAATTCAGACTCTCTTTCATTCCACTTCCATACTTTTCCCAGCTTCTGCTGCGCTGACCGTTGTCTCCCCTGCTGTGAGACTTGCTGGTTCACCTCCTCTCCCTCTCTAACTATTTGGGAGCGTATTATATCTCTGTGTTTCTGGGCTCCACCTCTACCCAGCTGATTCCTATCAGGCAAAGCAAACTCCCTTTGCTTGCTATCTGGGGTGTGTCTTCTCAGCCCTTACCCACGTGTGCCTAGGTTGTCTGTAGCAACCATCTGACAGTTTTTTGTTTATACTGTCATGTCTCCCCTGATCACTGCTGCTGATTTCCATTTTCTCAGGCTCCGATAGGTCCACCTTGTGACACATTCCCCCCCTTAAAATATTACTTGCTGCCGCAATTTTTAGCGGACAGCATGTAATCCCTTGCGGGGTTCTATAATGCTGCTCATGGTAGGCCAAATTAGCTGTGGCCACCCTTTCCTTCCATGGCTTCAACACATTGACGTGGTATACCTGCCTACATCCTTTCTCATTCTCAACAAGGTATGACACGAATCCCACTTTCTTTATTATTATGCCTGGTCCTTTCCAGCGAGCTTCAAATTTTGGACCTGGGTCCGCTACTTGTATAAGGACCTTGTCTCCTACTGCCAGCTCTCTGGCCTGTGTGCCCCTATCATAGTATTGTTTTTGTCATTGTTTGCTATGACTTAAATTTTCTACTGAGGCTTGGGATGTTTTCCTCAGGCGCGTCCTCGGCTCTTTTAAAAACTGTGGAATCCCTATCTCTGGTACCTTAGGTTCCACCCATTCATCCTGTAGAATATCAAGTATTCCCCTTGGGGTCCTACCATATAAAAGTTTGAACGGGGATACCCCTAAGGAGGTTTGAACACGCTCCCGGCAAGCATACATAACAAATGGGAGTAGTGTGTCCCATTCCGCCATCTCCGCACTCCTTAATCCCCTTCGTAACAAATGCTTAATTGACTGGTTGGTGCGCTCCACCAACCCATTGGTCTGGGGATGGTATGCCGACGTTTTTATGTGGCGTATACCAAACGCCTCCCTAACCCTAGCGAGGTATCTTGAAACAAAGTTACTGCCCTGATCAGTCAAGATTTCTTGGGGAAACCCCACCTCGCAAAACAACTTTACCAGTTCCTGTGCTATAATCCTGGCCGAAATATTTCTGAGGGGAATAGCCCAGGGGAACCGAGTCGCATGGTCGACAATAACCAAAAGGTATTGGAAACCCCTAGGTGTCTTTATTAATGGGCCTACAATGTCCATACCCATGCGTCTGATAGGTGTCGCTATGGTTGGTAATGGTACCATAGGCACGGCTTTGGGTTTGGCTATGGAAACCCTCTGACAAGCGGGGCAGGAATCGCAATAGCGCTTTGTTTCCTGGTACACCCCCGGCCAATAAAAGCGCGCTAAAATCTGGTCTAGCGTTCCCTGAACGCCTTTGTGTCCCCCAACCGGATGGTCGTGCACTAAACGCAAAAACCACTGCTTTAAAAGCTACTGGTACCACCAGTTGTTTTCTTACAGCCCCTGTATAGGGATCCAGGCTTTCTCTATATAGAATATCTTCGTCTAAGAAGAATCGGGGTAACACATTTCTATCTTTCTGAGCCCACTCAAAAGCTCTTTTGAGTGCTGCATCTGCTTTCTGCTCCATTGGGAAAGATGGGAATTTTTGGACCAGAGCGGCGGGTACCCATGGCAACCCCTCCCCCACTTCTAGTTCCCTTCTTCCCTGGGTTCTCTTATTCCTCTCATGTCGTTTTTTAGATTTGGCCTTCTTCCCTCCCTCAACCGGGCTTTGAACCAAATCGTCGTGGTTGGGAAGTGTATCTGCCTCTTCTGCCTCAGCCCTCTCTTCGGGAGCCTCCTTAACACCCTCTTCCTCCGGTTTTTGTACTTCTCCTACTGGGGATTCTCGGGTCTCCGCTACAGTGGCTTGGGATCGGGTAGAGACCAATCCTGTCTTTATGCATATCCCCTGTCTTATTCCTCCTTGCCAGTTGGAAGTCAATTTAAACTGCCAGCTTTGCACTTCTTACAGTGTTCACATTACTGCAATACTGCATTCTCTCTGCAAAGTTAGTCATTATCTTGCATGTAAACTGTACCTGCTCTATTGTGCGCTCTCATATAATTACTCCTCTACAGTGTCTCACACACAATCCAAACCCTCAGAATGGCCCTACAGGTCGCTGTCATTCTTAGCCTCTACCTCCTCACCCACTGGCTTGGAACCTCCCAATCTCTCTACATACCACATGGCAGGATTCCAATCCTGAATAGCCCTGGCAAAAGCTGGAATAGTCCCCCCCTTACTTCAACACAGAAAGTTACACCTACCCACGCCACTCCCACCTGATACATGTAGCACTCCAGCTATCCAATACACCCAACCAAGAAAAACCTTGTAGATGCTGACCCCTAAAATGTGCCATCATTAACGCACGTTCCATCCGCAAAAAATGGCCTGTTGTCCTTGACACAATCTCCTTCTATGACCTTGAGATCCTCATGATCACAGAAACATGGCTATCACCAGAAGACAACGTCCTCCTCAATCAACTACTTCCCCCCAATTTTTCCATACACACGAAACATAGGGAAAACAAAAAAAAAGGAGGAGGGGTGCTCATAATCTCCAAATCAGACCTCAACTTCCAGATTGTGGACTCTTCTAGCACAAACAGCCTGGACACTCTCTCTGTTGCTAACCAACAATTCTCCCTTACCCTATTATATAGAACACCATCTACGTCTCCTGTTGACCTTCCAACCATCATTGACCTTGCAGCTAACACCCGCACTCCCAACAAACCAAATTGGATAATGGGTGATTTCAATCTCCCATCGCTACACCAAAACCACGCAAATGCGTTCCTTGAGGCAATGGAAGACCTGGGTCTCAAACAAATCATAAATGAACCCACACATACAAAAGGGAACATTCTGGACTTGGTTTTTATGCCACATCCAGTCAAGGACAAAAGCCACAATCTCCCAACATCAGTCGTGGATGTACCCTGGTCCGACCACAAATTGATCATTATCCAGATTCCCAGCAACAATGACCAGCTGAACAGAAGCCAACCCAAGAACATCACCTCTCGAACTTCCACTAGATGCTTCCACCCCTTCGATAGGGAACTCATCCTTTCGGAGACCCCATCACTCATCAACAAAACAACACCTGACCTTGATGAACTAATTTCTCACTGGAACTCCAGCCTGCTTGCCATCTCACAACACCCAAACCCTAAAAATACAGCAAGAGCGAAAAGAAAATCCGCCCCATGGTTCTCTCCTGACCTACGCGCTTCCCTCATGCAACTACGTAGACTCGAACGCCGATGGCGCCGATCACGCTCACCGGAAGATCAGACCGCATACCTAACCCACCTTGCAATACATCGAGGAACAATCTCTATCAGAATGAGACAATATCACACTGACACCCTAAAGAGGTCATTGAATAAACCTCGTGACCTCTTCAATTTGGTCAAATCCCTCTCAAAGGAACCATCATCCGAGCAACACATCAACATACACCCACAAGATTTCGCTGATTATCTGCAATCCAAGATTGTACAAACTAACAAGGTCACAGCAGTCCAATATCAAGAACCAGCGGACCTCTCTCCACTTAACTTTTTTTCCACACCATCCATTAAATGTATTGAGAACACCATAGCATCACTCAACACACCTCCACTGCACAGACCGACCCATGTCCAGCTTTTTGGATCAAGGAACTACGTGATGTGCTCAGTCCTGTCATCGCAAATATAATGGAACTCTCCTTTACAACAGGTTATTTTCCCACTTCACTCAAGCAGACGTCCATTAGACCATTACTGAAAAACCCCAAACTGGACCCCCAAAGGGTGGACTCCTATCGACCAATAGCTAGCATCCCCATCTTAGCCAAAATAATTGAGAAGGAAGCGCAACGGCAAATTCAAGATCACATAGACTCTGTTGCTCCCTTAGATAACTGCCAACATGGGTTCAGAGAACATCATGGGGTTGAGACACTACTCACTGGTCTAATCAACAATATCATCACAGGAATTGACAACATCCATCAAGGTTTTGTCCTCATTTTCCTAGACATCGCCGCGGCTTTTGACTCCGTCAGTCACGAAATCCTCCTGGGAAGACTAAAAGAAAAGGGTGTCTGCAACAAGGCACTAAAATGGTGCAAGTCTTATCTGGACGATAGATGGCAATATGTGAAGTCTGGATCAGAAGAGTCTAGCCACTTCCATCAAAAACAAGGGGTACCTCAAGGATCCTCACTATCCTCCTTACTCTTCAATATCTACATGCAGCCCATATGCAATATCATAAGATCATTCAACGTAAACTGCATGATATATGCAGATGACATTCTTTTATACATGCCTTTCTCCACAACCCACATGGACCTGACCCCACTCACAGATTGTTTCAATGCAGTTTCAACATGGCTCCAGACACAGAACCTACGTATCCAGCATAAAAAAACAGAGGTCCTTTTCATCTCCAGAGACTCCAGCTTTACGCCCCCATCCCACGTCAGTGTCAAGGAAGCTGATTTGCAAACTAAAGATGCAATAAAATATTTGGGAGTGACCCTGGACCAACATCTAGACATGAGACGCCACATAAGCAGCGTAGTCAAAGCCATCTACTTCAAAATCCGTTCCCTCAAACACCTACGCTCCCTGCTGGACCCAGACGATTTCCGTACCATATATCAAGCGCTGATCCTGCCGCATTTTGACTTTGCAAATGCCATCCTACAAAGTCTGCCCCAATCCACACTAACCCCCTTACAGTTGGGCCATGAATGCCGCAGCTAGGGTCCTCTACGGTGCATCCAGAAACGACCACGTGACTCCTATTCTCAAACAGCTACACTGGCTACCAATTCACGGGAGAATCACCTTCAAATCCCTTGTATTAGCATTTAAGGCAATCAAAGGCACCTCATCCCTCTCACTCACGAATCTAATCCACATGGTCCCCCCCCAACAGAGCAAGAAGAACATCAGCTGTAAACTTGCTAGCAATACCAAAGGCTTCAACAAAGTCCAACACGAACACCACAAACAGGGCATTCAGTTTTTATGTACCAAAATGCTGGAACACCCTACCCCCTGACATTAGAGCCATTACCAATCTATATCAGTTCAGGAAGGCTCTCAAAACATACCTTTTCTGCCAATATTTCCCAGACAGCAACTGAACTAGATATCCCCTCCAAGAAATGACCCAATCTAGAAATGCCCTCACACTGCAGTGTAGATAGTTTATGTATATAGTTAACCCAGTTATCCAAGTTTGTATATAATTAAGTTTGTATATAGTTAACCCAGTTATCCAAGTTTGTACTCCTGTTCAATGTAAAACCTGACAGTTTGTCGTTATGGTCGTTTTGTTATGATGTAAACCGCGCTGATTCCAAATAGCGCGGTATATAAGAAACTGTAATAAATAAATAAATAAAATAATAAATCCTAGGATTAGGTTCTGCGGTAGCCCGGGGACTACTGCCACCTGTATCTTTCTCTCTATCCCTAGTCCTTTAACACAAACCTGGTGTAGGGGGTAGGGAAGCTGCATACCATGTACACATTTTACTTGTACTTGCTTCGGAGCTACAGGGCGAGACGGTCTCATGGTTTCCCAAAATTCTTGGGCAATCAAACTTTGTTCTGCTCCCGAATCAAGCAGAGCTAGGGTGTCTAATCCCTCTACTTGGACTTGTAAGAATATACCCTTGGGAATCTGCTTTTCTGTCCCTACTACGAGGACTGTCTTCACTCTACACTCCTTCTTGAGATGTCCAGGTCTACCACATTTATAACATTTCCTCGTGTTTCCAGTCATCACATTCTTACCAGAATCATACCTATATGCCTTAACCCTTTCATCCTTCTTACACTCATCCATCTCTTTCACACCTGCCACTTTTAAGAGGTTTATTTTGGAGGTATCCGCTTGTTTGGCTTCCCTATATACCTCAGCCAATTTAGCTGCCTCCTCCGTGCTAGAGCAGTTTTGCAGTGTTAGAAAGGTTTTCATTTCTGAGGGTATTGCTATCAGGAATTGCTCTAGAATAATCTCATCTATGAGAGATTCTAGTGTTCTACCATCTGGGTCTAGCCACTTATACGCCAGACTTTTAAGTCGTTGGCATAAGGCTCTTGGTGTTTCATTCTCTAGCATTTGTGCTCCCCTGAACAACCTCTTATAATGTCTAGGAGTAAGACCAAGCCGATCCTTTACAGCTTTTTTGATCTCATGATAATCATTAGCAAGGCTAGCGGGCATGGCCTTAAAAGCAGACAGAGCTTCACCACTTAAAGTCATGGCAAATCTCATTGCCCACTGCTCTGCAGGCCATTTCAGATTTCCGGCTATACGTTCAAATGCTTCTATGAAATCATCAGGATTGTCCTCCTGTTTCAAATGCCTTAATGACAAAGCAAAACCAGTGTTCAGTTCTACTTGCGGTGTGGTAGTAGATGCTGCTTCTTCTCCACAAGACTTGTTTACTAGTGCGCTGACTGCCTCCAGCAATGGTTGTTGCTGTTCTCTCATGGCTGTCATATATTGCTCCTGCAGATGTTGCACCATCCTTGCTTGTTTCTCCCATTGGGCATTCATCCAGGATAGCATGTCCTGTGGATCCATCTTCCTCTTCTGTGGACTCTGCACCTGCAATGGAAAAGAAAAGAAAGACCCACCAAGTGCGGTACTTTCTACAGGAAATTTTATCCCAGCTATAGCGCCCTCTTTCTCTCACTGGTATCCTGTACCCGTCTACCCAGGCTACTAGTACCTTAGTCTCCTGGTAGAATTCAGCATGTGAGAAAAAGCCTTTTGTCCGTCCTCTGGCCGATCTGCCAGTCGAATATTTCCTCCAACGGTGCTTTGTATCCACCTTTTTTTTCTCTCAGAAATGTCCTTTTTCCTCTTGTCCAGGAAAATTGGCTTGTGCCACAGGGAAAAAAAAAATCCTGCCAACTCTGCCGTTTTGTCGCACCCCCAGGTGCCCTACCGGTGAGGCCTTGGTACTGCCTGAGGGTGGTAGTTGTACCTTCTCTATAAACCACAAAAGACACTTGTGTTCCAAACTCAGGGTTTTATTCCCCGTCCGTGAGGTATTTTCTCCTTGGCAAAACAAAGCAAACAACCCACTTCGGACATATAACAGAAATCAAAAGGTTAAACAAAAATAGCTTACTTCAGCTTAAATGCAAAAAAGAAAAGAAATTAAACATTCTCAATGTTTTTCACAGGCTTTCCTTTTTGCTGCCAGAGCACAGCTCATTCACATGGTTTTCTGTGAGACACGTTTTCCAGCCCACACCTTGTGACTCTTACTCAGGTTATCTTCAACCCTTTTCACCTTAAGGAAAACTCTGGGTCAATTACCGAGACTGAGCATTCCATGGGCTCAGGAACTGTTGTTAACTCTGTATTCTCATATTCCATAGATTCTGGTTCATTAACACTCACGTTTTCAAGGTCAGCTGTTTCAAAAGGATAATGTAGGTTTTCCTCGTCAAGCAGGAAGTTGTTCTGTCCTTCTCTCTCAAAGCCTCCCTGGGAACTACCATATAGTTTTGTATGAGGCTTATGGGAGCTCAGCCCCTGCTGATAAGCATAAGGACATTCAGGAACTTCCCTGGCTCTGCTGTTAGAATGATTACGGTATACTCTGAGCGTGCTCGGGTCTAGCTTTTGCCTCACAGCTGCCCTAGATTGCACTGCTCTATACGGAGGTTGCTCAAACTCTGGGAGTTTAAAGTTGATACTAGAATCTCTAGCTTTTCCAAGTAAGTGAGCTTCTCTTCTCCTGGGTTTTCTAGCACAAGGGAAGGGATTATTTCCAAAGCTTATTTCTGGTGGCTTTTTCTATTGTTGCAGGGTTTTACCCACTCGGGTAGAAAACAGCCACTATCAACACTTCTGGCTTTGTTACCTTGTACTGCCAACTCTCCCACTTCTCTCGTGCTCTTCACACATGCATTCAATATCTGGCTTCTGCCCTCCAAATGTTTCACTCTGGGTTTGAGACTCACTCAGACCTTCGTGTGGGCTTGCATGCTGTCCCAGTAATTCAGACTCTCTTTCATTCCACTTCCATACTTTTCCCAGCTTCTGCTGCGCTGACCGTTGTCTCCCCTGCTGTGAGACTTGCTGGTTCACCTCCTCTCCCTCTCTAACTATTTGGGAGCATATTATATCTCTGTGTTTCTGGGCTCCACCTCTACCCAGCTGATTCCTATCAGGCAAAGCAAACTCCCTTTGCTTGCTATCTGGGTGTGTCTTCTCAGCCCTTACCCACGTGTGCCTAGGTTGTCTGTAGCAACCATCTGACAGTTTTTTGTTTATACTGTCATGTCTCCCCTGATCACTGCTGCTGATTTCCATTTTCTCAGGCTCCGATAGGTCCACCTTGTGACAGTACCTAGCAGTTTCCCCAAATGTCACAGGTTCCACAATGCTTGTATTGGGTCAGACATTGATATCCTGGGTCTCTTTTTAATAATGGTTTATGGACCTTTCCTCCAGGAACTTGTCCAAACCTTTTTCTAAACCCAGCTACACTAACAGCCTTTACTACATCCTCAGATAACAAATTCCAGAGTTTGATTACACGTTGAGTGAAAAAATATTTTCTTTTATTAATCTTAAATAGTTTACCATGTAGCTTCATTGCATGTCCCCTAGTCTTTCTTTATTCTGATAATGTAAACAATCAATTTACGTTTACCTGTTCCACTCCGTTCATTAATTTATAGACTTCTATCATATCTTCCCTCAGCCATCTCTTTTCCAGGTTAAAAAGCCCTAACCTTCTTAGCCTTTTTCATAGGGGTATCCTTCCATCCCCTTTACCATTTTGGTGGCTCTTCTCTGAATCCTTTCTAATAATGCTATATCCTTTTTAAGATATGGCGACCAGAATTGCACACAATATTCAAGGTGCGGTCTCACCATGGAACGATATAGAGGCATTATAATATCCTTTGTTTTATTTTCCATCCCTTTCCTTATGATACCTAGCATTCTTTTTGGTGCTGTGTATACCATGGATTGCCCTAAGAACAAACCAGTCAGTACTAGAGGAGATCAAACCTAAGCTTTCTTTAGAAGCTTAGATGACAAGACTTTGACTCAACGGCACTTACAGTAACAACAATATCTGGTAGAGTATTCCAGAGAGATGGTGTGTAGAATTCAAATCCTCTGTGGCAGGCTTGCTAGTTAGTCTTTGTCTTGGAGTGCAGTATGGCAAGTATGTTGATTGTAGAGGATCTTCGAAGTATGTTTGGGGTGAGTAGCTGTAGGAAGGATTGGAGGTGGGTGATTGGGTAGGAGTGCATTGCTTGTATGTTAGCACCAAGGATTTATATTCGATTCGTCTGGGGGGAGTGACAGCCAGTGGAGCTGTTTGAGGATGGGGGTAATGTCATGTTTAGAAGCTTCCTGGATTGTGCAGATGGTAGTGTGTAGGACAGTTTGTAGTGGGAGAAGGGTGGATTGTGGAAGGCCCTGATTGATTATATTGAAATAATCTACATGTGGAAGAATGAGGGCTTGGAGTGCTGAGCAGAAGTCTGTTGTTTCGAGGAAGGGATGGAGGCATTGTAGTATTTTGGTTTTGAAATATATCATTTTGGGTGTTGTTATTTGTGTCTTGAAGGAAAGTTGTTGATCATGAATGATCCCAAGGTACTTTACCTCCAGTCAAACATTTTATCTGGATGTTGTTTAATGTTATTGTGGTGGTGGTGGTGGTGGGGGGGGGGGGGAATCCTTTGTAATAAACAGAGCTTCAGTCTTCTTGTAGTTTGGAGATTATTTGCTATTAGCCAGCGGGAGATATCTGTACAGCATTCTTGGATTTGTGTATATGATGGTTGTTTTGTGTGGAGCGGACTGTATAACATGATGTCATTGGCATATATGTGGAAATTGATGTTGTACTCTTTGATGATTGAACAGAGAGGTTGGAGATTGTGATAAGGAAGCTTATCAGGAAGAAATAATACAAGAGGTGAATTGGCTCTGAATAAGCCACCTGTGCTGGCTGGTAAAAGCACTAAAACAGAGTGTTTACCTAAAAGACTACCAGACCCAGAATGCACTGGTTTACAGAAAGCCTCTAGGAGAGCTGAAGTAGGGAAATGTGTGCCTAATCAGAGAAGCAATGATGTAATCCCTAATCACATGTATATCTCCTAGGGCAGGGCTTAATTCAGAACACCTGCAGTGTGCTAGGGTGGCGCGGCCATCTAGGCACTTTAAAGCTGGAAGAAATTCATCAGACAGACAGCAAGGAGAGCAATGGAGGCAAGGGAAGGAACGGAGACAGCAAGAGCTGGAGAAGGAGAGACTGATCGTGAACAAAAGGAAGAACAGCAAGACGTCCAGAAGGTCTAAGAAAGGAGCCCAAGGCAGTACGTATGCTGGGAGAGATTCCTGGGGCAAGCATTCTTCATTGGACTGGGGGAAGCCAGAGGCTTGGAGATATACAGCCAGGAACCCCCAGACAGCACCTGAAAAGGAGACGGCTGCATCTACAGAAAGAAGGAGCTCTAATACCTATTTAAAGAGGTATGGGAAAAGAGACCTAAAGTCCAGAGATTCTGACTGGAGAGCTGGGCACAGAAGTTTTGCTACCTACTGGCCAAAATACCCAGAGAGGAAACCTAATGACAACGTGATCTCAGGTATGAACTCTGATCTGTTCCCTAGCTTTGCACAAGGAAGACAGCAAGGAAATAGTTTCTATCCTGGTAGAGATCAGTTAGAGAAATCCTCTGAGACAGTGTATGGAAGCGATCCTATGATATTTCAAGAGCAAAGGGAAATATCAGATGGGGAAGTTGAATGTATGGATTGTTCTCTTTCTAAGCGGCTGTTCTAAAGTAATCCTCAGATAAGGATCAAACACCAAAAGGAACTGTACTGATTTTTAGCTTCCCAGAAAAGTTTCTTTGAGAGAAAGCTTTGGGGAAAGTGGAGCCACGTTGAGAGTGGGCCAGCAATGGTTTGCAGCTGGTTAAGCACCTGTGATTAGAGCAAGGCACAAGTGCACGTGGGACTTTGAAAAAAAGCTTCTTCTCTGTGTGAAAGGAAGAAAGCTGTGTTTTTTTGATAAAGAGAATTTTCCTTTTGGGTTTATTTTTCATTCCAGCACTGCTAAGAAAGTTTATTAGCAGGGGCTAGAAGAGAGACCTTTTCTGTTCCATCAAGGTCTTTACTAAGTTGTTGCATAAGTAATTCAGTTGCCTTATTTGTTTTGTTTCCTGAATAAAACTTCTGGAGAAATTATCCCGTTGATGTTACCAAGCATATCTGTGCGAGGGAATAACATCCCATAAATAAAATCTGATTTCTGCTTTACACTCGAACAACTACAATTCTTTATTTTTGTTAAACGGATAGTTTTGTGTGATTGAACTACAACACCCACAATCCTTTGCAAGTCAAGTAAATTCATGGCCTTGCCAAGATTGTGGAACTTTCACAACAAGCACCCCCATTTACAAGATACAGATTGAAGAAGGGCGAGGATAGTGTGGATCCTTGAGGTACTCCTTGAGTTTGGTGGTATGGTTTGGAGATGTTTGTTCCTAGTTTTATTTGCTGTTGCCTGTCATACAGGTAGGACTGAAACCATTTGTGAACTGTATCTTGGTACCACTTGATTATAGATGCTGAAGGAGTGTGCTGTGGTTGACTGTATCAAAAGCTACGGAGATGTCCAGGAATATCGGTAGGAAAGCTTGGGATCAATCTTGTACGCCTTGGGCTAGTGTGTTGATGAGAGAGGTTGAGTTTCTACTCCATATAGTGGGTGGAAACCATGCTGTTGGGGGTCGAGAAGGCAGTTGTCATCAATATGATCCTGGAGCTGTAGCTGTACAGCTTTTTCAATGACTTTAGCTAGGAAAGGGAGGCTGGCAATGGGCCTGTATGAGGCGGGGTTTGAGGGATCGAGGCTGGGTTTCTTTAAGATGAGATGGATGGAAGAGAGTTTGAGGCATTTCCTCCTGCTCCCCACCACCGAGGCCAATCAGGGACGAAGAGGACTTTTAAATCTGAAACTTTTATCCAAGCCACTTGCACAGCACGAGGCGTCTTCAGGAGGGATCAGGAATGTGAAGCTCCTCCCATTCCCCACTGCCGAGGCCAATCAGGTCGAAGATGACTTTAAAAATCTTCAGCGCCATTAGGTGTGCCTGCGCTGGTGTGGCCCTTAGGCGTGGACTTAGGTGGAAGAATGTAGCCGAATAAGAAGACTTTCCCTTTCACTGCAACTACCGAAGACCATTCTCTCGGACAATAGGTTAAAACCCCCTATGAGAGCCCCCCAAGTTCCAAAACCACAACCTCAGTACCACATACATTCCACAAATAACAATACCTCACAACTGAACACAAAACACACCAAGCAAAACCCCCAGAATACACCCTGCCATTCCACACAAATCCACCCCCAAAAGACAAGACCTACTCAGACCTGATCTACTAAAAGGCCACCGTGCTAGCTATATAAATAACCCTATAGACATGTCTTGCTCTTATCCTCCTGGCCACAGCACACAATACCCGCCCCATCCCCCACTGTCTCCTCTATGCCCTCCACACTCATCCAACACTCACCCACCTCAACCAATCCCAGCAACACACAACCAGACACATCATAAGAATACCAACCTCCATCTCCATCTCACCATTACTACAAACATCAGGGCACCAACACAGATACTTAGATGTGCACTCATCTTAGGGGACTTCAACCTCCCTTCCCTGCAACCTAAAATGGCTGACGCCTTCCTCGCAGCTATGGTGTAGCAGCAGAGCGCAGACAAACCAATGATACCAGGAGTCTGTTCAGAAGGTCCAAATCATTTATTTGTGCACAAGTCTCAAGCAAAGTCAATTTCAAAATGGCTGAGCAAAGTTCTCTGGCAATACAACAACTTTTATAGACTTTAGCTTCATTCTGGGTATAGAAAAACATTTCATTGGTCCCGGTAACCTCCCGTACCTCCCGTACCCCTTCTATTGGTCCCGGTACTGATATGATTATCCAATTATGTTCTTTCAGTGGGCTCAGCACCTGCTTACCCCCCTTCTAGTCCCAATTACAATGGCCAGTTCACTAACTTGTTACTTTCCTTCTCTCAAGGCCATTGAGCCAGTTTGTACGTGTGAGGAAGCAGGGCTCTATAACTTCTCTGTCAGCAGTTTTAAACATGAATTTCTGTATTTTTCCATCTGTTCTGCTTGTCTAAGCTAATTCAATACTTTTACTGGATTATAATTCTATAGTAGCATATTGGGGGATGTGCAATTCCTATGGGCCTCTTCACAAGCTCCATTTACAGGTCAAGCTAGTTAGGCTTGCTTGCTTATGTCAGACACTGTGGATCACAGGCCTCCACCTGCCACATTCCCCCCTTTGATTAATCTCACCCTATTACTTAATAAGGTGTGAGAATTAAATCACTTCAAAAGAGTTATACTAGGGTCATAGGATTCCGACTATATGCAGGAGGTTTTGGTTGGTATAAGGCCATAATTTTAGTTGCGGTCTTCCGCTCTACTGTACTTTCAATAGCACTATGAATAGAACGCATACAACATGGGATTATACATGGTAGTAACAAAATAACAGCAACAAGTATTAGTACTAATATAAGGAAAGTTTTAAGTCCTCCCAGCCATGAGAAAAGGTTAGGAAACCAGTTAGGAAATTTCAGTGAGTGCCAAGTCTGTACTGGCACATAAGCATGTCTTTGCATATCTTTAGCAAGTTCTTCAACTACTTGACCCTTATCATCTATTTTTAAACAATAGTTGGTTAAATTCAGCTTACCACATACTCCTCCTTCAGCTGCTAACAAATAATCAAGTGCTAAACGATTCTGATATATAGCAGTGCGCATCTGAGTACTTTGTCTAGCTAAGAGTGTAAGAGCTTGGCTAGTTTCATTGGTTATTATTTCAACTACTGCTTGTAAGCGAATAAAACGATTAATCATATAGACTGGGGTTCGATAACCATACATACCATCATCATTCCAAGTGGCAGGCCCATAATACTCAATGATTCTCTCTGGCGGCCAATCATCACCCTTCCACTTCTCCCACTTACCTACTTGGAGGGGTGATCTTTTCTGTCGCAATGCTCTTTTGTGTCTGTGGGTAGTATATACTGGGTATCCTAATTGTTCTCCATGTTCTGTGGGTAGGAGAAAGAAAGAAGGTCTGATGGTCCCTAAGACACATGTTCCTCCCCATTGTGGCGGGAGTCGAGCATATGCTCGGTTTCCACAGATCCAATACAGGCCAGGTGGGGCTTGCCAAGCATGGGTTTTGGCAAGATTAGTCCATAAATCAGCAAGTTCAGGAAATCTGGCTAATGGGTTAGGAGGTTCAGGGTGTTTTACTCCTGACCACCATGACGTCTTTTTGGTAGTGGCATTATAGAATTTCTGGCTAAGACAGACCAGCTGTCCTACCTTTTGGGTGAACTGAGGTCCAGTTCTGGTATAGCAAAGACGTCCAACAATTGAGTGCGCTAACACCCATTCGCTAGTAGTCTTGTGTAATTCAGTCTGATTGTAAGTCAGAGAATAATTTAATTCTTGAGCTTCCCATGGCCACTGGTCACCCATCTGGGTTCCGCCACAGAAATAACAATCTGAGATTTTAAGACTAGATACTACTGCTCCAGCTAATTCTAAGAATAAATTCTGAGAAGGATGAGGAATCTCAAACTTATTTACATGCATGGCCTCATAGAAGGTGTTATGGATGTGATATTTAGACGACTTGTGGGCTTGGGTGTTCAATCTTATATACACAATGGTTCCTGGATCTGATCCAGTACCTGCGATACGTAGACCAAATTTGTATCCTTGTTTCCATACACTAGGGTTACGTATCTGTAAGTGTAAAGGGTTACAAGCATCTTTCTTACATTTGTCGTCTGTTGTTGACTTGGTTAGAGTGGCCATTCGTTTATCTATCTTTTCGTCAACTATACCATCATTCCATGTAGCATAAAAAACACATTCCCAATTTGGGCAGTAGTAATCTGCTGCTGGGGCAGTACTATATGGATCCTTTTTACCTGTACACTTTCTCCATCCTGTGGCACCTTCTGGGCACATATACTTATGGTCATTTCGATACGCTTTTTCCCAGGTACCACAATTGGAGCGACTATCTCTGTTTATAACATCACATGCATCAAAATTCAAAACAACAGGTCTACCAGTATCTTTAAATGGTTGTGTGGCAGTTATTATAGGTCCATCTGCATCCTTCCATCGTATTTCCAACGTGTAATAGGATGGATTCTGATGCGGATTATAGCATACTCTAGATTTACCGTTCGTGCAAACATTTAGTTCAGTGGTGTTATAAATACACCGAGTCACTTTACCAGTGCAGGTATAGTAAGAATGGTAAATCAAAGTCTGAGTTACTTTCAGCCAGTTCGAGTAGAAGTAATGCAAGCAGTGCATGGAGGTAAGGCATAAGTCAGTTCAAAGCCTCCAAAACAGGCAACCAGGGCAAAGCAAAGGTAAAGATACATGTTGATTGGAGTTCTTCTGAATCCTCAGCTTGCAGATCTTGACCACGACGTTCTTTTCTTCGTTCCGTTCGCTAATGAAGCAATTCAACGGGTGCTGAGTGTTGATTGAAGATCCTCAAATTGTCCATCACACATTAACCAACTTAGCAATTTCAGTTGGTTTGTGAAGTCTGGTCAATCAATGTAGCATCAAAGTAGTGTGGCAAATCGCACACATGAGGTTCGTTAAAAACAAACTCTTGCTGTATGGAAAACAGCAATCCTCTTCGAAAGACTTGGCTACTGCAAGGCACTGTGGCAAAGTGTTCAAACTGCTGGTTGCCGTCTCAGAGTAACTTGCAAAGGTGCATCAAGATGCTGTTCTGCTGTCCACTGCTCAGGTTCAGGATCAGCGGCAGGCTTGACTCTGCTGTGGTGGATCCAGGAATCGATTTCTGCTACCTTTACTGCAGTTGGGGTAGACAGGATGACGGTGTACGGTCCCTTCCAATGGGGTTCCAACGGTGTCTTCTTCCAATCTTTGATCCACACCGAGGTACCAGGCTGGTAGGGATGCAGAGGTTCCGTCAAGTTGATAGGCAACCGGTCTTGGATCCACGCATGGAGAGTCTGTAGAACAAAACTAAGAGCTAGGAGTTCTTGCCTGGTTATTTCTGAACCAATTTGGGCTAGACTTCCTGTAATTCCCTGCACTATTGGTGGGGGTTTACCATACAGAACTTCAAAAGGGGAAAAACCTGTTGACTTCACAGGAGCTGAGCGTATTCTGAGTAAAGCTATTGGAAGCACTTGGGGCCACTTCAGGCATATCTCCTGACAAAGCTTAGACATTTGGGCTTTTAGGGTACGATTCATTCGCTCAACTTTCCCTGAACTCTGGGGTCTATATGCAGTGTGAAGCTTCCATTGTATCTGCAAAGCTTTTGCTAACTGTTGAGTAATCTGAGAAACAAATGAGGGTCCATTGTCTGACCCTATTACTGCTGGAATTCCAAACCTAGGGACAATCTCTCTCATTAAAACTTTGGTAACTTCTCGAGCTTTTTCAGTTCTGGTTGGGAAGGCTTCTACCCACCCGGAGAAAGTACAGACTAATACTAATAGGTAGTGATATCCATTGGCTTTTGGCATTTCAGTAAAATCAATTTGCAGGTGGTGCATGGGGGTTACACCTCCTGACTGAACTCGGGGTGCTGTTATGAGGCCTTGCTTGGCATTATTTTTGGCACAAGTTAGACATTGGCGTGCTACTGAAGCTGATATGGTCGTCAACATGGTAATGTAGAAATGTGGTCTGAGTGCTTTTTCCATAGCACTTTTCCCATAGTGGGTGGCTTCGTGAAAGGCTTTGACAAAGGATGGTCCTAACAATTCGGGAATTACTATCCGTCCGGGGGGTTGACTACCCTCTGCTGGTGGCAGCTCAATCCATCCATCTTTCAGTACTCCATCTTCCTTGTTACAGTAGTAATCTAATTCTTTGGTGGTATATCGTGGTGTCCATAAGTTTAAAGGTACTGGGAACAATGCTGCCTGCATTGGCATGGCTTGAGGTGTAATTTGTCCGGTCATAGCTGCTTGTCGTGCTGAGGCATCCGCAAACCTATTTCCTTGGGCAACTTCTCCTTTTCCTGTCTGATGTCCTCTGCAATGCATGACAGCTACACAAGTTGGGGCCCATACTGCATCAAGTAACATCATTATCTCGGGGCCATACTTGACTGATTTCCCTCCGGATGTGATGAGCCCTCGTTCCTTATAGAGAGCTCCATGGGCATGTAGGGTAGTGAAGGCATATTTGGAATCTGTATATACATTCAACACAAGTTTTGTACCTAGTAATAGTGCTTGAGTGAGTACTATCAATTCTGCTTTCTGGGCTGATGTGCCTGAGGCTAGAGCTGATGACTCAACGACTTCATGTTGAGTGACAACTGCATATCCGGCACAGCGACGTCCATTGAGGATTAGACTGCTTCCATCAACATAATAGATTTGGTCAGGATTGTCTATGGGCACATCTGTCAGATCAGGTCGGCTAGAGAATACAGTGTCCATGACTTCGATACAATCATGTTCTGGGAGTTCTTCACTAACGGGTATCAATGTGGCTGGATTCAAGGCATGACTCACTTCCAGTTGTATCTGTGGGTTTTCACATAACATGCTCTGATATTTCAACATTCGGGAATTAGTGAGCCAATAATTTGCTTTCTGTTCCATGAGGGCAAGGACTGCATGTGGCACAGTGACTCGTAGATTCTGTCCTAATGTGAGCTTGTCTGCTTCACTCACTAACAATGCTGTAGCTGCGACTGCTCTCAGGCAAGGTGGCCATCCCTTGGCCACAGTGTCCAATTGTTTCGATAGGTATGCTACAGGTCGCTCCCAATTTCCCAATTTCTGAGTCAGCATGCCTAAGGCATTTCCCTGTGCTTCATGTACAAACAAGTGGAAAGGCTTGTGAACATCTGGTAGTCCAAGGGCTGGTGATGACATTAATTCTTCCTTTAACATCTTGAAGGCTGTATCCTGCTCAGGTCCCCACTCCAGTGGCGACTTTTCTTCTCCTTTGTGGCTTCATACAGTGGCTTTGCAATTTGGGCAAAGTTGGGTATCCAAATTCGGCAATATCCTGCTGCTCCCAGAAAGGCTCTGACTTGCTTTCTGGTTGTTGGGGTAGGAATTCTGCATACTGCTTCTTTTCTTTCTCTGCCTAATTTTCGGCTTCCTTGGGTTATACGAAAGCCCAAGTATTTCACTTCTTTTTGGCATAATTGTGCTTTTGCTCTGGAAACTTTATATCCAGCTTCATCTAGTAACTGCAAGAGATCTTTGGTGGCTTGTATACATTCACTTTCTGATACGGCAGCTATCAGCAGATCGTCCACGTATTGGAGAAGCACTCTCTTCCCCGGGACCACTGGATAGCTTGAAAGGTCTTGATTCAATGCAGCACTAAAGATGGTAGGCGAATTCCTTGAATCCTTGGGGTAGTCGTGTCCAAGTAAGTTGGCCCCCTCTTCCAGAGATGGGGTCCTGCCATTCAAATGCAAACAATATCTGACTTACAGGGGCTAATCTTATGCAAAAGAATGCATCTTTTAGATCTAGTACAGTAAAGTGGGTAGCTTCAGCAGGTATCAGTCCTAGAAGAGTGTAAGGATTGGGTACAACTGGATGTATGGTTTCAACTGCGTCATTCACTCTCCTTAGACCTTGCACTGGGCGGTAATCATCTGTTCCAGGTTTCTTTACTGGCAAAAGTGGAGTGTTCCATGGGGATTGACATACTTTTAGTAGGCCATGTTCTAATAATCTTTGCAAGTGGCGATGAATGCCTTCAATCGCAGCTCTTGGGAGAGGGTACTGTTTGACATGTACTGGTGTAGCACTAGGCTTAAGGGTTACAATTACTGGAGCTATATGTTTGGCTAGGCCTGGAGGACTGCCTTCTGCCCATACTCCAGGTGGTGCATCAATGTTCTTTAAAGTTTGTTCAAAATAAGTGTCTTGGACAGAATCATCAATGTAATATCTCCATTCTTCTTCTCGGGGAACTGTAAGCAGCATTATTCCTGCCGGTTTGGCTTGGGGATTTACTGTCATTTGCATTTCTCCTCTTTCGGAGAAGGATATTTGGGCTTGTAGCTTGGCTAACATATCTCGTCCCAGTAATGGCACTGGACATTCAGGCATGTAAAGGAATTGATGAGTTATTTGCTGTCCTCCTAGACTGCATATACGATTCTGAAGAAAAGATTTTGTAGCTTTGGCACCAGTTGCTCCTACGATGGTGACTGCTTTTGTAGAAAATGGGGCTATCTTTTTGTCTACTACTGAATGTTCTGCTCCAGTATCAACCATAAAGTTCATAACTTGGTCTCCTATTTGTATTCCGACCATAGGCTCCTGGAGACCTAAAGCAAACTCGGAGCCCGGTCTGTCCTAATCCACGTCATCTTCATCATGGGCTGTCGTAGCCAATGCTTGTATGGCTCCTCCTCTTTCTCGCTGGAATTGTTCTCGATTGGCTCCTCCGCGGTTTCGGGGACGGCCTCGTCTTTCTTCTCTCCACTGATGATTGTTTTCATCATCTTGCTGGGCGTCTTCGAGTTGCGGGCATGCATCTCTCCAATGTCCTTCCTCCCTGCAATAGGCACATTGGTTTACGCCTAGTTGGGGCCGACTTCCACTTCGGCCCCGCCCCTTCCTCTGCTCCGTCGACTAGGGGTACCTCCCCTTTTCTGTTCAACTATGGCCGCAGCCAAAAAATCAGCTTTCTTCTTCTTCTTTAGATCACATTCTCTGCTTTTCATTATCACGATTCACATACACTTTATGAGCGACTTCCAATAACTGAGTTGTATTCATGCCCGCAAACCCATCTAATTTTTGTAATTTACGTCTAATGTCTGGTTGAGACTGATTTACAAAAGCAGAATTCACCATGCATAAACTTCCTGGTGCATCGGGATCATAGGGAGTATACATTCTATATGCTTCAGATAATCTTTCATGAAACTCTGCTGGGCTCTCATCTATACCTTGGATAACTCCTGCAACTTTAGAAAGGTTCATAGCTTTCTGGCCCCCCCTTTTCAGGCCTTGTAAAAAGCCTTGGCGAAAACGGGCTAGGGCTCTGGATCCTCTGTCTGTATTTGGATCCCATCGGGGGTCTTCATTCGGGAATTCTCTCTGGGCCGCTTCCCGATTGTCTATTCTTTCCGTCCCTGGTTCTGGGGCTACAGGATTATCCGCCAGCCAATCAATAGCTGCTTTCCTAATTCGTGCCCGCTCCTCCGTCGTAAATAGAGTGGTCAGGAGCTGGCGGCAATCTGCCCAAGTTGGTTGGTGGGTTTCCATAATAGTATTCACTAATTCGGTAAGCTCTAGGGCAGCGATGGCGAACCTATGGCACGCGTGCCAGCTGTGGCACGCGAAGGCCTTGCAGCTGGCACGCGGGAAGGTCCGCAATCGAAAAAAAAAACAACAACCCTATCTGCTGCCGCTGTCGGGGCCGCCGCGGCAGAATCGAGCGTGCCGCGGGGCCCCCCTGTACCCGGCAGATCCTGCCCTCCCCGTAGCAGCTCTCTCTTTGGAGCTACAGTCAGACGCGCCGGCTTGCAGAGCGCGAAGGGAAGAGTTTCCCTTTCGCGACTCTGTTAAGCCCGCGGGGCTGATGGGAACTTCCCATCAGCCCCCGCGGGCTTAACAGAGCAGCGAGGGAACTCTTCCCTCGCGCTCTGCAAGCCGGCGCGTCTGCCTGCAGGTCCAAAGAGAGAGCTGCTACGGGGAGGGCAGGCTCTGCCGGGTGGGTACAGGGGGGCCCCGCGGCACGCTCGATTCTGCCGCGGCGGCCCCGACAGCGGCAGCAGACAGGTTTTCTTTTTTTTTTAATTTTTCCTGGGCTGGGCTGGGCTGGGCTGGGGGGGGTGGGGGTTAGGAGTGGTGATGGGCTGGGCTGGGCTGGGGGGGGTTAGGATTGGTGATGGGCTGGGCTGGGGGGGGGTTAGGAGTGGTGATGGGCTGGGCTGGGCTGGGGGGGGTTAGGAGTGGTGATGGGCTGGGCTGGGCTGGGGGGGGGTTAGGAGTGGTGATGGGCTGGGCTGGGCTGGGGGGGGTTAGGAGTAGTGATGGGCTGGGCTGGGCTGGGGGGTGTTAGGAGTAGTGATGGGCTGGGGTGGGGGGGGGGGTTAGGAGTGGTGATGGGCACTGGGCTGGGGGGGTTAGGAGTGGTGATGGACGCTGGGTTGGCTGGGGGGGGTTAGGAGTGGTGATGGGCGCTGGGGGGGCTTAAACTAAAAATTGAGTGATGGGGGATTAGAACTGGGAGTGGGCTGATGGGGAGGTTAGGACTGGAAATGGGCTGGTGGGATTAGGACTGGGAGTGGGCTATGGGGGGCTAGGACTGGTAATGGGTTGGGGGGGTTGCTAGGACTGGAAATGGGCTGAGTGGAAGGGGGCTTGAACTGCAAATAGCTGTTGGGGATGGGGCTTGGAATGGAAATGGGCTGAGGGGAAGTGGGGGGCTTGAACTGCAAATAGCTGATGGGGACGGGGCTTGGAATGGAAATGGGCTGAGGGGAAGTGGGGGGCTTGAAGAAGGGAATGGATGCTGGGTGAGACTGGAACTAGAAGGGAGCTGAGGTTGGGGGAGGATTAGAATGGGATGGGGCTGGAGAGTAAAATGGAGAGGGGAAAAATGTTTTGTGTAGGAGGGATGAAAAATCTACAATTGGCCAGGTATTGGGAGAGTAATTGGGGATTGAGGATGGAGGGGTAAAATTTGTGTGGATGAAATAGGAAGAGGAAAGAGCAAAAGGAGAAAGATTAGTATGTTAAAGCAGATGTAGAGAGAGAGAGAATGGAAAAAAGACTAGAAGAGAGAAGAAAGGACAAATGGACAGCAGACGATGGAGAGTTAGCAGAAAACATGAAGAAACCAGAAGAAAATGGCTGGACCAATTGCAACTGAAAAAAAATGCACAAAAGGTAGAAAGATATCTCTTTATTTTGAATTTATTAACTGGAATATGTCAGCTCTGGGAAATGTGCATCATTAACATCTGCGCTTTGTTTGGTACAAGAGGAAATTCCTATTTGACGTTGCCACTTGTTCTCTTTCCCCAGTATTCACTGAAATGTATTGGTTTAATATTTGCAGTGTTGCCTTTTGATAGGTAGGGTATGGTGCTTTGTGAGTCCTGGTAATGCTGTCAGGATACGGCGGGTTTGCTATGGGTTCTAAATGGGCAGCGTTTGTAGTAGTTCCTAATGTGCCTGGCGGTTGGCACTGGATTATAGTAATGTAGAAATCTTTTAGTCTTTCTTTATCCATACACTCATTAAGAGACATGTTTACTAAAAGTTAGTGTATGGTAACATTATGCAAATATTTATGCAAATAAGACCACTTATGCAAATGACGTGCTGGCACTTTGAGGAAATTCTTTGGTTTTGTGCGGCAGTTTGGGCACTCGGGCTCAAAAAGGTTAGCCATCACTGCTCTAGGGGCTTATTGGTATAGGAGGCATAATGTGTCCTCCAATTTAACAAATCAGTTGTAGAGAAAGGGACATACACATAGCTTAGGGGTCCCGCTACCACCTCATTATCATCATTCCTTACGGGCACTCCCGGGACTTGCCGTAAGGGCATCATCTTGGCAGTAGATGTCTTTTGGAATCTGAGAGATATTTTCGTAACTGTCCTGTCAGGGGTCATTTTCTTCTTCTCTACGTGCTTTACTTTAGATGTACATTTTACTGGCAAGCTAGTACTGGCAACCATTTTTACACTGTCAGCATCGCTTAGGGAATTTTCAGTCTCTCCCTTCTCTGTTTCTGTATCTGACTCTCCTTTTTCTGTCTCAGAAGAATCATCTTCTTCAATCAAAAGGAGCTCATCTTCCTGCTCTCTGGGTAATAGCTCAGGGGTTGGGTCCCGTTCCCGCTGTCTCGGGGGTTCTGGGGTGGGATGCCGGGCTGCTCTTACTGGGCCCGGGGTTCGAGGCTGTCGGGGAACCATTTCTGGGGAATCAGGATCTACCAGGATGGGCTTCTTCCTGGACTTCTTATCCTTCCCTTTCTTTCTAGGCTGTTCTATTTTCTGACTATAATCTGTCTTCGCTAACATTATTCTGCACTGTTCTTCATAACAGCGCTGCGCCCAAGGGGGCAGATCTTCACAAATACTTAACCAGGAATCTATATAGGGGTACTGATCGGGGTACGCTATCCGCACTCTATGGTGCACTAACTGGATAATTCCTACATTAAAGGTTCCCTCTCGGGGCCAGGTAGGGTCTAGATCGGGCCACTCCCTAGTACACAAAATCTGTAAACAGGCTGCAGTCATTTTAATACCATAATCTCCGGAATATCCTTCTTTAAAATGTGCGATCATACATTCTAATGGAGTGTTCCTAGTAGACCCCGCCCCTCCCATTTCGATGTGTGCGTGCAACAGACAAAAGGGAAAAGGAGGGCGGACCGTGGGTAAGGGGTCCTCACGGCCCTGGAAACGTATCAGGGAAACAAATAACAAGACAAGACGACAATCGCTTCCCCCTTTTCGCGACCTGAACGCGGTCGCCCGGTCAGGAAATGCGCTAGTCAGGGGTCCGCCTTCGCTTGGTCCGTGCTGCTAGACCTCTCATTCACACTTCATTCACACAATCATGCTAGCAACGTATCCCAGAATGCATTCGTTTCTATCTATTCTGACTAGTCTTATTCAATTTCCAAAATACAAGAAGATGGGGGTTTCGCCCTGCGAATACTCATGCGGGGTTACTCGGCCCGTCTTTGAGAGGTGATCAAGCTCTCTTACCAATTTCCAAGTTCCAAGTTCAAATGGCAGCACTGCTCTTTCTTATCTGTCTAGACATACCAAATCAAAACTATACTCACCGGATCCGGTCCTCAAACTTCCCAAGCAGGCGCATGAGTTGGACCTTGGACTCCCCTCACTCGGGTTCGAGGCGTTGGCTCCAGCCGGGTTCGGCACCCGCCGAGGTCCGGCCAGCTCCCTCCGATACAAGGGACCGGCGGCGCCAGGGAGCAGCCCCCGTCGGAAGGGCGCGATCCCGGCAGGACCAAGCCTGTAGAGGCGGAAAGTCGTGGTATATTGCCCTATATACACTCTGATTCCACAACTTCCCGGCCAACGCACCAAGAATATGTAGCAGCAGAGCGCAGACAAACCAATGATACCAGGAGTCTGTTCAGAAGGTCCAAATCATTTATTTGTGCACAAGTCTCAAGCAAAGTCAATTTCAAAATGGCTGAGCAAAGTTCTCTGGCAATACAACAACTTTTATAGACTTTAGCTTCATTCTGGGTATAGAAAAACATTTCATTGGTCCCGGTAACCTCCCGTACCCCTTCTATTGGTCCCGGTACTGATATGATTATCCAATTATGTTCTTTCAGTGGGCTCAGCACCTGCTTACCCCCCTTCTAGTCCCAATTACAATGGCCAGTTCACTAACTTGTTACTTTCCTTCTCTCAAGGCCATTGAGCCAGTTTGTACGTGTGGGGAAGTAGGGCTCTATAACTTCTCTGTCAGCAGTTTTAAACATGAATTTCTGTATTTTTCCATCTGTTCTGCTTGTCTAAGCTAATTCAATACTTTTACTGGATTATCATTCTACAGTAGCATATTGGGGGATGTGCAATTCCTATGGACCTCTTCACAAGCTCCATTTACAGGTCAAGCTAGTTAGGCTTGCTTGCTTATGTCAGACACTGTGGATCACAGGCCTCCACCTGCTACAATGGCATCTATGGATCTCACACAAATAAATAAAACATTTTTTAAAAAAATAAAAATACTTTTTGTGCCCCACTGGGGCTGAAGAAAATTGTAGACTACAGTTTGGCTGTCCAGGAAAGGCTTTTTTTAAAAAAAAAATTTTAAGAGATGGCTGGCTGGTCCTTTGGTCTGCAGAAGCAGCCAAACCAGAAGCAGAATATTTTTTTTTTTAAGATAAAACTGTGTCGGGTGATGGGCAGAGACCTTTGGTGAGCTGCGGTCCCGCAGTGATCACTGAGCCCTTCTCCGTCGACTCCAGAGGGATGATGCTGGGGGGACTGAGTGCCAGATTAGGCACAGTGCCAGATTGCAGCTGTTCCCAATCGTGGCAGAAAGAGCACAACTGGCGGCAGGGAGAGTCATGATCCTCGTAACTGCTGCTGCTGGATGGCTGCAGTGTTTGTGGCTGGATCCAGTACTATGGGAGCACTGTGGGCATTGTGGCTGGCATCCAGGAGGTGGCAGATAAGGCTTCTGGAGATTGTGGGGGTCCAGGCCAGGCTTAATGAATGCCATGGTCACAGTAATTGTGGTTTGGGACCCAGGGCTGCTGGATCACTGCGGCGATTGTCAGTGGCCGCATCCAGGTGCTGTGTAGGCTTTGGTGGGAGGTTGGAACCTGGAGAGGGCGAGATTGAGGCCATGCAGGCCCAGAGAAAAATAGAGATCCCTTTTAAGGGGCAGGGCCTCTGACGAGGAGGCCACAGCCCACTGGAAGTGCTCTTGCTGCTGGGGCGGGGCAATTTTGGGGACAATGCTGACTTTAGTGTGTGGGGAGGCTTGAGCCAGTTGGGCAACCATAAAAATGTATTTTAAAGAGTGGCAAATGGCCGCAAGGCTGTAAGGGGAGTGGGGGCCTTAGCATTGTAGAGGCTCTGTGTGGGACTGAAGACCTCATTTTAATTAATAAATGGCAAGGCAAGCTTTGGAATGCTCCAAGGAGCCTGAAAAGTTTAAAAATATAATTAAAATATATGTGGCTGGGCTGCTTTAGTACAGCACAGCCATGGGAGCAAAATGAAAATGCTGCACAGTTTACTTTCTGGGCTCAAGAAGTGCCGGAAGGAACGCAGTTCCACCCTGTTCTGGCATAAATTACGCCCTGCTTGTAACATAGTAAATGACGGCAGATAAAGACCAGCATGATCCATCTAGTCTGCCCAGTGAGTACCTATAGAGCCTGATTCTTAAAGTATTTTTTCTTGCAGACACATATGAGAAAAAGGCTACAGACTTCATCGGCCAACACATATACAACTGTCATGCCAGTAAAATTGTTTTTTTTTTTTTTTTAAATCTGAGTCTGAAAGAAAAAATGAAGAAAGTGCTGCCTTAAGGGTTCCCTTTCCCTGATCATTTATGTGAGACGTGTCAGAGTGAGCCACGTGGATGGACGCGGTTGTTGACATAGATGCGCTTCCTCCGGGTCCTGGATGTAGCTGTACACGTGTGTGTCTCTGCCTACGTCTGGGCGCCTTGTGATGGGGAAAGGGCCGGGCGCCACCGAAATCTGAGCAGTGAGACTGCACTGCCGGAGATTACTGGAGGCAGGCTAGGGAGGTGCCCGGAGGAACTGGAGGAGGAGGCAGAGGGAAGGTGAAGGAACTGCGGTGCAGTGCAGTCAGAAGCACGGACTGGCGGAAGAGGGAGATCTTGCATTTCGAAAGGGGGTATATGCTGCAACCTAAGGGAATAGGCTTTTCAAAAATTACTCCTGAGATTCCGGGCGGACAGCACATTTGAATTTTACCTGCAACATAACAATCCGGCTACTTCTGCAAGGCCATCCCTGCACCAATTACTAAGCGGACAAAGAGCGAGAGACAGAAAGGCACGGATTTACCCAGCGCTCTGCAGACCCTCGCAGAACACCCGGGAAAAGGTACGTTTTCTTAACACGGACAGGAGTGATGATTAACATAAGCAGCTCATCCTGGTCCTATCTGAAGGCAGAAACTGTCCTTTCAGCAAAATGAAGGAATGACTGGAGCAGTACAGAAAACTGACTGCTTAGCATCCTAAATCGCACTGAAATAGGGATATCGCAAAGAAAACAATACCTTCCGGCCATTTTAAAGAACATTATATTGCAACAACCTTGTGAAAAAAAGAGAAACATATCATAGCACATTTGTAATTAACGTGTGTGGCTGCTTGTGCAAACATGCACTGGTGCTTAATAATTCTTTTATATTGTCCATCAGAATTCCAAGTGGTTTACATAATGTGTAGTTAGATTTTTGTTTGAATATATGTCTGTGTATGGATGCGCATATGTATTCATAAAGATCTATTTGCATACATAGACTGTGTGCGTGTTTGCTGTGTGTGTCAGAAATTAAAAGTTCAGCATTTCCTCAATTCTCTTTTTTCTGAAGCTCAAAAGAAAGCAGCTCTAGTGTTTTTGGACATCTGGATTCAGATATCTAAAGAAAAAAAATCCATAGAAAACCTTCTAAGGGCCTGATGCATCATAATCTTTTCGCATAAAGTAGACACAGAAATGGGTAAAAAGCTTTTAGTGAATTGGGCTCTTACTAGTGTCACCTTGCCCTCCGCCGCTGTGGCCTGGAGTTCATAGTATTGGGTGTCTCCAGCCAGTGAATAGAGACTGCAGCAGTGGGATGGAGCTGTCTGATGTCATTGTGGTATTGTTTTGTTCCAGTTAACTCAGATTCTGTAAAATGCTCTGATATTCTAATTTTGAAGGGTAGTATATTAAACAGTAGTATAAATAAAATAAAAAATACATGAGGTAATAAACTGTGCTCATTAAGAATATCATGACAGTTCATATCATATCCATCCCTATTAAGATGCAGCATAACATACAGTAACTAGTTATACTGAGACAGAAAATACGTAGGTCCACTGTTTCCACCCTTCTACTCCAACCACATGATGGCACCTTCTCTAGTAGGCACTTCACAGAGGGCTGTGTTGGAAAGAAAACATTTTAAGTGCTTTCAGGGTGGTTGATTCTATCAAACACACTCAAAATTCTGGGTAAAATAACTACTTTACTGATACACTTATTTTTAAGATTGTCTAATGTTTTACACCCAGAGATGTTCCATCCTGTTAAGCTTAGAAATGTTGTTTGCATTGGATTCAGCTGTAAATCCTGTTTACGTAACTAGAACCCTGTAGTACTTGAATGACTTGATGTTTTCTACCATTATTTTTTTCAGTTTAGGAAGTACACAATTTTAATTATTCCTTGGTTTCAAACTTGGAAGTCATCTCATTTTGTTTTCTAAGCCAAAGAAATTCCACCTCATAAATATACAACCCATATTATATCCTCTAGCTTTATTCCGTAATGACACACACATCCTTTTATAAACAAGGCTTTTGATTTTGTTGTGTTTTGGGTCTTTTTTATGTTCCTGTTCCTGCTCTGCAGAGCATCTCTGGCTAAAATCCCATGCTTATATAGACTTAATGCATTTCAAATTCATGCTGACCTTCTTCCAGTCTGCTATTGCATGAGCTAAGCAAGACTCCTGTGTTCATCTGACAAACTTTTTTGCCTCCAATCTTGTCTCTTTGCCATGCTCAACTCCCTCCTCAAGGTGCCTCCACCTCCAACCCCTCCTTCAGACTATGGCTGACTACTTGAGTGACAAGGTTAATCTTGAGTTCTTCCATCACCTCTCTCCGCCTCTTCATTCCTGCACCGTCCTTCAACCGCTGCCACCCTTTCTTCCTTCTGTAAAATCAGAGGAGAAAATTGTGCATCTTCTCTCATTCTCCAGTTTCATTGTCTCTGAGACTATTTCCACCCAGTTTCTCCTCTGTATCTTCTCTGCTGTCATCCCTTTCATCTGCCATAGCCTCAATCTATCCCTTTCCACTGCAGCCGTTCCTGCAGCTTTCAGACATGTTGTAGTTACACTGCTCCTCAGACAACCTTCACTGGACCCCACCCTTCCAACTATCATCCCTACTACTTCCTCCCTTTCACATCCTGTTTACTCAAATGTGCTTTTCACCTGTACTGTCTTGACTTTCCTTCATCCCAAGCCACTCCAATCTATTTTTTGCCCACTACATTCTACAGAAACAGCCCCTACTGAAGCCTCCAGTGACCTGTTCCTGCTCATTCTTATCTTTTTTGATCTATCTGCTGCTTTCAATAATGTTAATCACCACCTATTCCTTGGTACTCTGCCCTCAATTAGATTTCAGGGCTCTGGTCTATTTATAATTTTTCTTCTTACCGTTCCTATTGCAATCATAGTGGATGCTCTGGTGGATCCTCCTCCACTGCTATCCCAGTATCAATCAGTGTACCTCAGTCTTGGGACTTCTTTTCCTTCTCTGTACTTAGTCCTTTGGTGCTCTGGTCTCCTTGCATGGGTCTCAGTGACATCTTTATGCAGGGCTGGCCTAGGAATATTGGGGCATGTTGGCTGCAGAGAGACCCACTCCACCATAGGCTCCACACTTGTGGAGTTCCTGTGCCTCCCTTTCTCTCCCCTACATGTGTCCCCCCTCCCTCATGGTCCATCACCTCTTGCCTATGTCTGTTCCCAGTCTGCCCCATCCATCCCCTTCCTTTAAACTTTCTAGGCAGAGTAGGGCTAAAATTAAACCAGACTGCAGCAGAGCCTTGCATTCAAACATCCTGCAAGAGTCAGTTACAAAGTCTTGTCAGGCATAGCATAGCAGCCCAGTTCTATGCTTTTTCTCCCCCTCATTTTTCTGCAGTTTGTTGTTGAGCTGCTCATGCCAGTGCTGCTGCTGCCCCTTTGCTTGTAAGCTGATGGGGCTGGCGCTGCAGTTCCATCCAGACATGGGCACCTTCTGCCTACATCTCATTGCTGTTGGTGCAGGGATGCATGATTGAAACCTGCATGGTCTGAACCCTGGACTCTGTGGGGCCTTCCATGGTTCAAACACAGATCAATTGTACATGTTAATTTGTAGGTATATATACAAGTAATTTGCATGTACTTTCAACTTTTATGCACCCAAACAAGCTGAGTACACACTCAAGAATGCATGTCCCTATCTCCTATTCATACTCATGTTGTTTTTAACTATCCCCATAATAAATGAAACTTCCTAATTCTCTTTTTTTCATTGTATTTTTACTGTTATTTGAAAACAAACAATTGCATTTCCAAAAAATGCGCAGGAAATAAAACGGAATAGGGATTGTTCACATATACAACCTAACAAGGAAATCTGTTTGCTTAAACAGTTTGCTTATGGGAAAATCCAGGTCATAGAAACAAAATAACACTTGTACAAAGCAAACAGGCACTAAGCCTAGAAACATGTGGTAAATCTATATCTATTTTATTTGTTTTTATACTGCCTAATCTAAAAGTCTAGGCGGTTTACAGAGAACTAGCAAATACAGGAACTTGTATTGCTCATACATAGAACATGAGTGTCTTCCAAGTGATGTACCTGAGCGGTACAGACTGCTTTGGCTCAAAAGGTACCTGCATGAGGTGGTGCAGGACGACGTTGAGGTCCACAGTGGTGCCGGCTGCCGAACAGTGGCCAGACCCCACATGAAGCACGAGACCAGTGGTTGAATTGAGATGGAGGCATCGTTCAGGCAGTTGTGATAGGCTGCAATGGTGGAGAGGTGACATTGTTTCAATGCCATCTTGAGTCAAGTGTTTATGAGGGTGGTGAGATTTTGAAGGATATGCGGCGTCGGGCAGGAGTAGGGGTCAAGCTCCTCAGAGGCATACCAGATGGTGAATCATTTTCATTTGAGTCTATAGGGCTTTTGCATGGCCGGGCATTGGGATGCCATGATGACCTGCTGCACCTCCATGGTGAGTTGGATGGATGACAGAGCTAGCTGCTCAACATCCAGGCTGTTAGCGCAAGTGTGGGCAGATTGGGGTGCAGGGTCCTGACCTTGTGCTTTGTGAGGAGATCCGGTTTCAATGGTAGGCTGCTGGGTGGTTCCCATGTGAGGGGCTGGAGAAGGGAAAACCACATCTGCCTGGGCCAAAAGGGGTCACAAGGATAACTGTGGCCCTATTCCAGATTACCTTCTGAAGTGTAATGGAGATCAGTGGAATGGGGTGGGGGGAGTGTGTAGAGGAGCGGCATGCCCCCCAGAGTATTGCAAACACATCTGGGGTCAGGCTGAGGGTAGACAGGCGCTTACAGCAGAAGCTAGTGCACTTTGCATTCTTGTCCACCTGCGGTTGCCTCCACTGCTAGCCCCATCGCATGGCACAGGGAGCACCAAAAAACACACAAGAGGCAGCATATCAACAACAGCTACAGTTCCTCCAGCGACCATAGTGCACACCACAGGGCGAAGATGCGCAGGGCCCACATACCATCCCCGGACTCCTGCAGCTAGGGCACTCCATCTTGACCCACCTGCAGGCACCACCCGGGCAGGGACCACGGATTGCAGTCCCCCTCTGCAGTACTGGACCTCCTTGCCCAATTCTTGGAGTGGCATGCCCCTCTGTGGCCACAGCCTACACATATCAAGGAGTCAAACAAGGTGCAAATGGCGGTATCCTTGTCCCCATGGGAGGAAGGGACACTGCCATCACCTTCACCTCCACGCTTCTGCCCGTAACCCTTCACAATGGACACAGACGGGAAGGAGGCCACCACCCATGGTTCCACGGCAGAGGATCAATCCTCCTACAGCTCTCCAGATGCTGAATCGGGGCCATAGCCGACACCACTGCAACTGCCTTCATCACCTAATGACCTCACCTATTCCATGTTCCTCCAGAGGCTGGTGGCCCTGCTTTCCTTGGCTCCGTTGGACATGCCAGACCCCTGGAGTGATGTCCTCAGAGTCCTGAAGTACCTAGACATTCCTTGGACCTTGACAACTCTCCTGATCCACAAGCTCCTGTAGGAAAACCTCCTCAAGATCTGGTGCACCCCGGCATCTGGAGCTGTCACCTAAAGGAAGCTGGAGACAAAATATCAGATCCAGCCCTCACCCAAATTCGAAAAGCCTCATCTTCCACAGCAGTCCATCATCATGGAATCTGCCTTGAAGTGTGTCAAAAAATCAAGCACCCACTCCTATGCGCCGCCTGGAAAAGACCGCAAGCTCCTGGATGAGGTGAGCAGAAAAACCTTCCAAGGGACAATGCTCTGTGTAAAGATCATGGCCCACCAATTCTGGCATATCCAGTTCCAAGACGCTCTGCTAGACAAACTAAAGGAGCTCCTGGGCACACTTGCCCCAGAGGCATCAACTGCTGCCGCGTCAATCATCGCAGACCTCACTGAGTGCAGGTAGCACCTGATCCGCTTGGCCTTTGATGCCTCTGATGCTGCAGTCCGCACAGCAGGGACTGCCTTGCAGTACGATGCATGGCATGGCTCCGGGTGTCTGGCCTGAGGAAGGACACTCACAATTGTATTGCTGATGTCCCATGTAGGGGCGACAACCTGTTCGGCGACAAGGTCAAAGATACAGTGGATGACTTAAAGGAACACTGCAGCATCCTTTAAACCCCTGCAGCAGACTGCCTGGAATGCAGCTTGAACCACAGGAAACCCGCAAAAATCATACTCATCCTATCACTGCTACTACAGCTCCTACAACTGTTGGCAGCCGCAGCACTTCAAGCAGCAACCGGCCTACCAAGGTGCTTACCAGCAGAGGCTGCACCAGAGGGACCTCAAGCAACAAAAGCAGTTCACCTCCTCATTCAACAAGAGCACCCCCTTCTTTTGACAAGGCGTCTGATGCCAATCCACTGGTGGGAGGCCGGTCCTCCGCCTTCCTGGGTGCTTGGAAGCAGATCAACATGGACAGCTGGGTCCTGGCCATCATCACCAAGGGGTACAAGATCAACTCCTCAAAACCTCCACAGTAACACAGCCAGCCACACAGCGACACCCCGCCAGACCTGGTACTGACCATGACAGCTGAGATTCTCTCGCTCCTGGCATCATCTCACTTATTCACCCCTCCACTATCCTTCCTATCAGCCAAAATCTTTTCTTACTGCATACTTTCTTCAAGCAAGTATTACCTAAATAAGTAATAACACATTTACATGGAAAATGGAGATAAAAGGTAGCCCCGAGTGCCCACACCTGCGGTCTCAAAGCAGGTGGAACTGCTTCCTGCACAGCTGAGTATTCCTAGTAACATCAGGAAATACCAACAATTTATTTCCACAGAAAACAGCCTCTTTGTTTTTAAAATAGACTTTGAGGACCTTCATCTTATCACCCTCTAAGGTGAAGATTACCAACAGGGTGGCTCTCTTTGTTATCCTGTCAGTGCAGTCCTTTAAAAAAAATGGTAAGATTCTGAGTAACATTGGACTGTAAGACATCTAAATCACCCTCAACAGGGTTTAGGATCTTATGTTTATCTAGGAGGTAATAACATTTTTCAAGAGGGATCTTCAAGGAAAATTTTAGAACTTCACTGAGATACTTTTAACAAGTATCTCAGAAGACAAAAGATGAGTTTGTGGGAAATTCAAAAAATGCAAGTTCCTTGCCCTAGATAAATTTTCCAGCATATCTAGCTTACTGTGGAGCAAAATTGAGTCTTTAATGGCAGATGCATTCATAGAATGCAGCAATGAATAATAGCCATTTAACTTCTTAAGAGATTTATCTATCTCCAGATATGTGGAGGCCGATTCTTGACCTTTCTGCTGTCTTTGACATTGTTGATCACCACATTCTCCTCGATACCCTGTCGTCGCTTGTATTTAGTGGCTCTATTCTTTCCCATCACACTTTTAGTGTATGTTCTCTCCTCTACCGCCATCCTGTTTTCATTTGCTGTTCCTTTTCTCTCTCTACACTCAGTCCCTTGGTGCACTTATTTCCTCCCATGGTTTTCAGTACCATCTTTATGCCGACAACTCTCAGATCTACTTTTCTGCACCTGAAATCACTCTAGGAATACAGGTCCGGATCTCTGCCTGATTATCTGACATTGCTGACTGGATGTCTCATCACTGTCTGAAACTGAACATGACCAAAACTGAGCTCCTTATCTTTCCCCCTAAACCCACCTCCCCCCTTCTCTATTTCTGTGGATAACACTACACTCCTCCCTGTTTCCTCAGCTCACCACCTTGGGTGCATCTTTGACTCTATTTTCTCTTTCTCTGCACATATCCAACAGATAGCTAAAACCTGTCGCTTTTTCCTCTGTAACACTGGCAATATCTGTCCCTTCCTTTCTACACACTTTACTAAGACTTTCATCCACTCACTGGTCACCTCCCGTCTTGAATATTGTAACCTGCTCCTCGCTGGTCTTCCTCTGAATCATCTTTCTCCCCTTCAATCTGTTCAAAATGGCTTATCTTCCACCAGTGTCGCTACACGCATGTGTCACTTCACTGGCTCTCTATCTGTTTCTGCATCCAGTTCAAATTTCTCCTCCTTACCTACAAGTGCATTCATTCTGCGGCTTCTCACTACCTTTCCTTTCTTATCTCACTTCTTCTCGGCATCTCTGTTCCTCTGGCAGATCCCTTTTAACTGTGCCCACTGCCAACTCCAGACTTTGTCCATTTCACCTTGCTGCTCCATATACCTGGAACATACTACCTGAGTTGGTGTGTCGAGCTCTTTCTCCGGCTGTATTCAAATCCACGCTAAAAACCCACTTCATTTAGGCTGCTTTTGGATCCTGATGCCCCTCACTCTCTCATTCACTACTTATGTGTATCTTACCATACTCAAGTCCCCAGTTTTGCAATGTTTTCTCATCTTGATTAGATTATAAGCTTTGATGAGCAGGGACTTAACCCAGCCAAGACAATTGCCACTTGGATCATGGGCATCAAGTCCTTCCCTGCACTTACTCCCTCTCCATTATGCTTCTTCCTTCTTTTAAATACCTTGGTGTTTACAAAGAAAGCTCCGAATCTTTCTCCACTCATATCTCTCACCTCACTCACTCTGCTTTCTCCGTTCGTCGCACCTTTGGACCTTGTGGCCCTGACCACTCTCATCCTCAACACTGTCATCACACGTCTCGACTACTGTAATGTCATTTTCTCCGATCTTCCTCAACTCCAACTTAAATGCCTTCAGAACTCTGCCTTCTGCGCCCTTACCCACACCAGGAAATTCTATCACAACATACTCTTTCTCATTCAGCACTACCGGCTCCTCTTCCCTTAGAGAATCCATTTCAAAATCCTCACTCTCACTCATAAAGCCCTATATAACCATGCACCACAATATCTTTTCTCTTTGATTATCTCATACGTGCCCCAACATTGCCTTCGCTCCCTCCAGGATAACCGCTTGGTCCTCCCATCTCCTTCACATTCTAAATATGAGTCCCCTCTCTGGAACTGTTTTTTTTCTTGTGGGCCCCCTCTCTGGAACTGCTTTCCACTCCAGCTTCTCTTGGAGCCTTCCTTTCCTAGGTTTAAAAAGCTCCTAAAAACCCACCTATTTACCCAAGCCTTTGTAGAGCCTATTTACCCAGGCTCTACAAACAATCTGTCCTCCCTCTATGCCTGGGTTTATTCACTATCTACTCTCACTGTCTCTTATGTTTTCCTGTGCCTCACCTTTCCTGTCTTAATATGGAGTTCCTTTCTCGCTCTGACTTTGTATGTGTTTTATTTTTATTGAAACCACTCTGTCTGCCTGGCTAAGGGCAGTCAATCAAATCCTAATAATCGATAAACGGTAAACAATTGTGTCTTAACATCTTTATGTACAGCAGATTGGTGGAGACAAAGAGCCAGTGAAATGCCCAAGTTTAAATGACATCACTCCGATGCCTCTATTTGTCTCAGCCACCAGAGGGCTCTTCAGATTCTTTTGTCTCCAGCAGATGGTGAATGAATTTTCTCCACTCTGAAGAAAATCTGAATAATTGAGATAAAAAGATTGATTTAAATGCTCATGAATGACAGACATAAGAGTGACTCTCATTTGAGTGCGATGTGAGAGGCTCCACTAGACTGTGGTAGCCATAGGAGGAGGTGGTGACATCACTGCTCACCTGTTCCTCCTGATTGTTCCCCTCCGGTTAAAAGTGACGCGGGTCGCCTCCTGTGCCATGGGAGTGTGCGCCAAAGGAGCATATGCTCTTTGGACAAGCTCCTTGGGGCGACTCCAGGGCATATCTGGTCATGTATTCAATTGGTATGCTAGTTCTGCTCCTGGTTTCATTCCTGCAGCTCCATGTTGCTACACCATTGTGGTCAGTCTCGTAAGTCTATGCTGCTTTCCCTTGTCTTACTGGACCCTTTCCTGCTTCTATTTCTTGTGGACCATCGTACTCCTCCTTGTTTGTCTTTCTGATCTGGGCATCCGGGGCACCCCCTGCACTGGTTCTGGTTCTTCCTCACTACCCATTCCTTTTCTTTTCTTTTGGACTCTTTCTCCTCTCCTCCTGTGCCCCCTGCCCTGTGGTGTCCCCAGGGCTCTGTTCTGTCCCCTCTCCACTTTAATGTCTTTATGGCCCCCCTCTCTCTGCTCATCCAACAGTGATATGTCATTGTATTTGCTTCGCTTTTAGGCAGCAGACATATCCTGACCCAACTGATCTTTAAGGGGAACCTTCTGTTTGGGGCCAATTTGGAGAAGCTGGTGAAGGATCTGGGTGAGATAAAACCTTATTGTCTTCCAGAGGACAGGTCCAAAGGGCCTGGGAAGTGGGCAGGAGCCCCTTTTCCATTGTCTTCTGCCTGCTCCTCATGGGCACACTGGTCAGACTCCTGTCACTATAGGCCTGGAAAGCTTTCTTCACTTCTGCTTCCAGATTTCGGGTTCGTTCTCAGTCCTTTCGAGGAGCTCGTGGGCCCAGGGACTCTGCTCCCTCCAGAGGAGGCCCCTCTCAGGCTGTGCAGTGAAGGTTTGGGGGCTCATTTCCTAGTAGGATTGCTGGGTGCTAGACATCATTCAGTATGGCTATGTCCTAAAATGCAAAGAGCCAATCCCAGACACATTCATTCTCTCCCCCTGTGGGTCGGTGAACAAAAGCGCAGCTGCATTGGTCACCTTTGACATGCTGCTACTCCGGAAAGCAGTGGTGCTCGTTCCCCAGGATGATGGGGGCAAGGGCAGATATTCCATCTATTTTGTGGTGCAAAAAAAGGATGGCTCATTCCGACCCATTCTCGACCTCAAGGGTGTCAATGTGCACGTGCAAATCCTGTGTTTCCAGATGGAAACTATGAGATCAGTGGTTCAGGCGGTGTGCCGAGGGGAGTTCCTTGCATCTTTGGATTGGGCTGAAGTGTATTTTCATATCTCGATCTGGGAGGATCTGCAAATGTATCTGTGTTTACTATGCTTGACTCACAGTTTCAGTTTGATGTCTTTCCATTTCGGCTCTCCACTGCCCCAAGGATTTTCTCCAAAGTCATTGTGGTGGTGGCTATGATGCTATGATGCCAAGAGATTTGTGTGCACCCATATCTGGATGACTGACTCATCTGAGTCCATTCTCTGTCAGATTTGTCTTGGATGTTGACCCAAGTGGTGGTGTTCTTGGAAAGCCTTGGGTTAGAAATTGGTTGAGTGGGAGGCGACAAAGGGTACAGGTAAATGGAACTCAAGGCTGAGGAGAAGGTTATCAGTGGTGTGCCCCAGAGATCTGTCCTTGGTCTGATTATTTTTAACATCTTTGTTAGTGATATTATGGAAGGGCTGTTGGGTAAGGTTTGCCTCTTTGCTGATGATACCAAAATCTGCAATAGAGTAGACACCCAGGAAGGTGTCGATAACATCAAGAGGGATCTAGCTATGCTTGAAGAATGGTCTAGAATTTGGCAGCTGAGATTTAATGTTAAAAAATGCAAGGTCATGCACTTGGGCTGCAGCAATCCAAGGGAGCGATATAGAAGGTGAAGTACTTCTGTCCACAAAAGAAGAGCAGGACCTAGGTGTGATTGAGTCTGATCTTTAAGTAGCTAGAAAGGTAGAAAAGTAAATGGGAAAAGCTAGAAGGATGCTTGGGTGCATAGGGAGAGGAGTGGCCAGCAGAAGAAAGGAGGTGATAGTGCCTCTGTATAAGTCTTTGGTGCAACCTCATTTGGAGTATAGTGTGCAATTCTGGAGAACGCATTTTCAAAAGGATATAAATAAGTTGGAGTCGGTACAGAGGGTGGCTACAAATATGGTTAGTGGTCTTCGTTATAAAGCATATGAGGACTGATTTAAGGATCTTAATATGTTTAGAGGAAAAGCGGGATAGAGGTGATATGATTGTGACGTTTAAATACCTAAGTGGCATAAATGCACAGCAGGAGAGCCTCTTTCGATTGAAAGCAAGCTCTGCTACGAGGGGACATTGGATGAGGGTGATAGACTCAGAAGTAATATGCGGAAATATTTCTGTACGAAAAGAGTGGTAGATGCGTGGAATAGTCTCCCAGTGGAGGTGGTAGAGATGAGGATAGTATCTGAATTCAAAGACGCATGGGATAAACACAGAGGATCTCTAAAGGAAAAAAGGGGACTGTTGTAGTGGTTGATATGGAAGGGTAGACTAGATAGGCCATGAGGTCTTTTTCTGCCATCATGTTTCTATGTTTCTAGAATGGCTTGGCAAGTAGAGCAGAACTGTCTAGAAATAATAAACTGTTAGCTTATCACTGTTTCTCCGCCTTCCCATTGTACCTCACAGCCATTTGTCTTCTCTTTCCTTTCTGCTCCCTTCCATCTCTTTTATCTTGCATACATCTCTTTCTCTTTCTGTGTCTCATCTTCCTCCCAAGCCCCTCCCTCTTTTCTGTCTCCCCCGTTTTCAGGTATGCCTTCTAATGTTCATTCCCCTTCTAGCCATCAGTCTTCCTTTTTGTCTCTCATCCCCAGCTTTCGTCCTCTTTGAATCCCACCCAATCTTCGGCTGTAGTTATAGTAAAGGACATGGGGATAGTAAAGAGTGTGTGCTCACCATCCTTTTGGCCAGCTCCTATTTAAAAAGCAGAAGCACACACCACGAAGAGAAGATGGAACAGCCCTGGCTCTTTGCTCTCTTTCTAAATATATTTTATATTATCTCCTTAATAGCAGCAGATTTATACCACTTTTTTTTATCTGATAGATTCCTCCTACTTCTTCCTGCTCAATAGGAACTAGAATTTGGATCTGGTACCATGAGCCTTCATTGATAATTGCCTAGGGATTCTTCCCCTATTATCCCCTCTCACCAGGGGCGGCCCGAGGGTAATGCGGAGCTATGTGAGGAAACTCATTGTGGGGGTATCATTTGCATAAATATTTGCATATCAACAGGGCCTAATTTGCAGACATGTTTAAATACCAGATTTATCTGGTCAGTGCTATGACAAGGTCAATAACAAAGGAGGAAGATATAAAATAAGAAAAAATAAGGCCAGATTAGACTGGGGAAGGAGGCCCAAAGTTAACATGGATGGGCACTAGGCATGGAGGCCTCAGGTACAAAATTAGATTGAAAGCCCTCTGGCGATACATTCAGGTACAGTACATGTTTGTAACTTGCCTTGAACGTCTGAGAAACGGAGTAGACTAAATCCAGTTTCCGTTCCTTTTCTTTGCCAAACTGGTTCTACACCTATTACCAAACAATGCCTTGGAATGCACCTGAAAATGAATTTCTAAGTGAATAGCCTGCAACAGCTGCCATGCTGTCATCATGAGAGACACTTTAAATCTTATAAACTCAGAGCTCATGCACACTTATTGAAACAATGCATGTATACTTAAATGTGTATCAAGAGACAGTATCCCGTATATTTAATTTGACCAGAAACAAATCCTACTATAAAGACAAACATCTCAAAATACATTGCAATGTCCCTCAATAAATTAAAAAATCCCTTCTAATGTTATGACAAAATGATCACCACGATTTAGCACATATACTTCGACTTTTTTTTGACAAATAACCACTTATGAATTTGTATGGAACAGTTGTTATAGCCCTAAATGAAGATATAGGGACGGAGTTACCCACATGAAGCAACAGTTGCAACCCTTACACCTTGCTGGTGTAAGCCCCAGCCACCCTCACCCTAAGGCAAGGTAGAATAGGCTTCCCCTTGGGTAGGAATGCTCATGGTAGCCGGGGAGATGGTGTTACTATCCATCTCCCTTTGGGTGTGGTGAGGGGTAGAGTAAAACTAAGGGGTATGTTTACTAAACTGCGGTAATGTTACCCGCGTTAGGTTCCGTGGTAATGGTACAGATGCTCATATAAAGGCATGGGCAGTGCATCGCTACGGCAAGCCGTATCAACTAACGCTCATTACAAGGCACCTTATAAGGCACCTTACTTATAAGGAAGGCACCTTACAAGGCGCCTTGTAATGTGCCTTGTAAGGCGCCCTGTAAGGTGCCTTATAAGTAAGGTGCCTTGTTAGGTGCCTTCTAAGGTGCCTTGTTAGATGCGTTCTAAGGTGCCTCGTAAGGCGCTTTGTAAGGTGCCCTATAGGGCTCCTTAGGCTAAGCGCCATATTAATCTGAAATGAAAAATAAGCCCTCAACTTATACTTAGAAGGATGTTGATAATTATCGCACTGTGTTAATTAAGCAAGCATTGCCTAACTCTATCACTTGAATACGAATTAACCAGTGACAAGAGGTCTCAGACTTCCAGCGGCAATGCTCCAATGATTTTTGCGAGCAATATGCCTGATTGCATCAACGACCTCAATATGTCTTGTCAGACGGCTGCCTAGGGTGAGAACTTACACAATCTTGACGATGCATATATTCATATGATTCTTGCAAGGTATTGTGGGTATTGTAGTTCATTCACTCCCAAACACAGCTGATGACAATAATTTGAGTTGTGAAACCGAGTGGTAAGATCAATAAAATACTTCTTTTATTGATGGGTTTAATTCACCCAGCACATGTATGCTTGATAGCACTATAAATGAGGTTACTTGCTTGCAGTGTTTAAAATGGATAACAAAAAGTCACAAAGTAAACCAGAAAACAACCTTCAGCTTGTCAGGCAATTAGCTAATGTTTTCTTAGCAAATAATTACCAAATACAAAGGCACAAAGTAAAGAATAAACTTTGCTGGTTAGGTTAACTTCTGCTTATTTTCCACGCCGATCTCAGCAGTGATTCTCCCTTGCTCACACACACAATCAGGTGCAGCCCTAATTACTATCAATGGACCAGCTGAAAGCCTTTAGCTGGCTGGCTGCTACTGTGTGAGCCCAAATCCTGCTTTAAGAGCTGTTTGCAGTGGAAATAAAGAACAAAGTTAGGTTTCTTTGTGATGGCTGATGTGTTTGCTCACAGAAAACTAGCAATAGCATTTAGATAGAGAACAGTCCATATAAATTGTTTCATCTGCTGTATCTCCCCCTTCATCAACAATCATAGGGTCAATATCATACATTGGCACAGATGAGTCTTTCATTAAGGCACTATCATGAGAATGCTTATTCCCTTGCTGCCATTCTCTATTATAGATAGGGTCTGGATCAGTGTTCATACCTGAGCCTCTCCTGCCATCATAATTCCTCTCTGTAAAGCCTGGCCAATATGTAATCCAATTCTGATGCCCAGCCTTCCAATATTGATCCCTGGACACTGGATCTCCTCTCACATACCTTCTGGCCTTGGTCTGAAAGTCCCTTCCACATGCAGTCTTCTCTCTTCCAGGTAGCCACTGGTGATTCCTATCTCTGCCAATCCATTCCTCTGGCTGAATCCAGTCCCAATGGACTCTGTTGGCATTTGGAATACCTCCCAGTATGGGTACTGCCTTGGAATCTCCCAGACCTTCCAATGGGCTTTCTTCTCTTCCTTCCAGAGAGTTTCCTTCTTTCTCTATCCCCTTGGCTTGGCTTCTGTTTCTCCAGGTGATACTGGTGCTTGAGCTTGTAGCCGTTGCTGTCTCTGTATCTCTTTCTGAAGCTGTTCTTGTAGCTCTCCCTGAAGCTGTTATCTGAAGAATAAGCTCTATTCTTATCCTGTTCTAATGTGTGCTGCTCCCTAACACAGCGCAGCTGTCTTGAATCAGGCCCTGCCCTTTGAGATGAGTGCTTAGGGATTACCTCATAGCTCTCTTGATTGCACACACATTTTCTCACTTCAGCCCCTCTCATGGCTGCTGGAAACCTGGTGCATTCTGGGACTGGTAGTCTTTTATGTGAAAACTCTGTTTTCTCACTTCTACCAGAACTGACAGGTTGCTTGTTCAGAGTCACATCATCTTTTCTATAGCTCCTACCTGAGCTATGATAAGCTTCCTTATCACAGTCTCTGGGTTTTTCCCTTTTTTTTCTTTTTTTGTACTTAAAAGTTCACTTTAAACGTTGTCTATTTATCTCTTGCAATGCTTAAATGGTATGAATTTTATCCCATGTCTTAAAATCCTCTAAAGCTTTTGAACTGTCACATCTCAATCTTTTAATGCCATACTTGAGAGTGTGCTTCACAGCTAAATCAATATGTGTTTCTGCTTATTCATGCGTGCATATTCATTTACTGATTGTAGCATTTAATTTTTGCTTATCTGGTCATCGCTGATCATTTCCCCGATGCCATCTACTGGGTACCGCACTTTGCGTTTCGTTAGTCTTCTTCAGGGGGAATTAAAATGATCACAGCACGATTTATTACTGCACAGCTGAACTGTTAATAGCACGATCTACAACACAAAATTTATTTACACGTCAGTTTGCCCAATGCGACTGCATTGCAGACTTAAACAGGATGTTACTATTTCTACTAAATCACCTACCTATGAAACTCGCGGTTACTCTTTACATTTGCAGTCATCAGGGCTTCCTTCTAACCTGGTTTGCTAAATGTCGCAAAAACGCCGCGCATGCGGGTGGCTATACTCGCCAAAATTTAAAGAGCATCGACGTCATTCGAGCAGCCAATCAAATGATAGTACCTGCCCATTGAGGGACTAGCTTAGTTAAACAGTATCATGCTTCCAACTTAAATACAAGCCCGCCATTCAATCCAATTGTTCAGACCTGCGGCTCCCACCGTGCCTAAACGGTGGAAGTCTGAGACCTCTTGTCACTGGTTAATTCGTATTCAAGTGATAGAGTTAGGCAATGCTTGCTTAATTAACACAGTGCGATAATTATCAACATCCTTCTAAGTATAAGTTGAGGGCTTATTTTTCATTTCGGATTAATATCTATACCCTCTGGAATCAGACCTAATAATTAGTGTAGATACACAAGCATGGAAGGTCACCCATCATGGCGTGATGTCTACAGTTACAATGCAACCCATATTGCAGACATGTGTAAAGAACAGACTCCTTTCACTTCAGATGATGCACAGAATGGCGACCAATTCACTACAGATTGGGACACCCTTTTAAAAGCACAAAAACGTAAAATACGAATAGAGTTGCATCGATTTTCATTAATTGAGTACATACGGCGTCAACATATACCACGAGGGCTCAGGGTGTATAAAGAACCCAAATTATTCTCGGATAACCCTACTTTCATTGAAAAATGGAATGGCATTTTAAACAAATGCTCACTGGACATAATGGTCCTGATAGCAGAAACCACAGCAGCCGGGTTGGAAATTTTACAACAGGAGATAGATACCATGACTACCAGCTTGAAAAAAGAAGTGACAGCGACGCAATTTAGTACTAAGTTTAAAGAGAATGAAGCTCAAGTACAAATTGTTCATGACGAAGTTAAACAACTGAAGATTCAAAAACTGAAACGTGACCATGGCGACTATACATCGGGGTACGTGTACCCATGGATGAATCCCAGGAGGAAACCACGGAAAGCTCAAAAACGGGTAGATTTTGAAGCCTCTTCGGGAGATTTAAGTTCTTCCGACTCCAGCAAGGTGTCAAAAGAGGATTTTCAAGAGGAAGACAACAAAAAAACAAAGAAAAAAGAATCTACCAGAGGAAAACAACGGGGGAGAGGAGGGGGTCGCCAGAAGTATTAGGAAGGGATAGAGCACATCATACAACGATTGGGAGGTCAGGTTCAATACAACATTCCTTAGTAATTAACATCTCGAAGGCACAATTATCTCATGATCATGAAACATTACTAAATAAAGGCTTGTCATTTGTGCCTGTAACGTTTTTTGATAGTTTCCAGTTCCGAGTGGATCTGGAAAATCTTATGCGTAAATTGCATCTGAAGTCCTATTTTTGTTCTCAAGGTAATAAGGATCAATCAATGGAGTCATATCAAGATTCTTATAGACTCCAGTTACCCATACGTTCTACGTGGTGTCCTCCAGAACCCCCACCTGCAGCGTTAACCATATTCAAGGAATTAGTTCTTAAGGATATACAGTGTTTGGAACAACATAGGTCTAAGAAATCTCAATGGCTTACAACATCTGAGTGGAATGCGATGCAAGAACTAAAGGCTCGTACTGATTTAGTTATCAAAAGAGCGGACAAAGGGGGAGCCACGGTTGTTATGGACAGAGATCAGTATATACAGGAAGCAGTTCGCCAATTATCTCAATCTGAAGTGTATATAACTTTATCTCAGGATCCTACCAAAGAAGTACAAGAACGAATTAAAAATCTGACACGAAGAGCTTTGGAGCTAACAGTTATAACTAAGAAGGAACATAGATTCTTAAATGAACCTTCTCCAGTCGCAGCACGTTTATATTTGGTTCCGAAGATCCATAAGGATGTGAACAAACCCCCGGGGAGGCCGATTGTCTCCACAAAAGGTTCAGTGTTAGAGCCATTATCGATTTACATTGATTCCTACTTGCGACCTCTAATGCCAGCAATACCATCTTATCTTCGAGATACTTCCCATTTTTTGAACGTTTTAGAAGAGTTTTCAGGGTTGGCATCTAATGAATCGGTGTTGCTTGCCACTTTGGACGTCGCTGCGTTGTATACCAGCATTCCTCAACAAGCAGCCCATACAGCGATAATGACATCTTTACGCGAGCAAGCACATTTATCTTCCAACCAGTTGGAATTTATCTCGGATTTGGCAGAACTTACAATTTTTTTCAACTATTTTGAGTTTGAGGGTATGTTCTATCAACAGCGATCAGGAGTGGCCATGGGGGCCACATGCGCCCCTTCGGTGGCCAATCTGTATATGTATGGGTTTGAAAGTAAGTGGTTGGACAGTTCTCCATACCAATCGCAACTGCTTTTGTGGAAAAGATTCATAGATGACGTTTTCCTGTTATGGAATGGTTCGGAGATTGAATTCAATTCATTTGTGGATTGGTTGAATCAGGTGGATTCCAACATAAAATTTACCTCGACAAGCCATTCGCAACGAATTGTGTTTCTAGATGTTACAGTAAAAAAGAGTCCAAATGGTTGGTTGACTTCCATACACAAAAAACCCACGGACAGGAACACAATTCTGCACTATAATAGCAATCACCCGAGACAGCTGCGGGACAGTCTACCCTTCTCCCAATTTATAAGATATAGAAGGAATTGCTCAAGTACGGAAGAGTATAAGTTCCAGGCAAAAAAATTGATGAAAGATCTCTATGATAGAGGGTATCCCCGATCAATCGTTAAAACAGCTTATAAACGAGCTCTGTTCAATAATAGAGCCCTATTGTTACAAGTCAAACAGAAGAGATCCCTGACGGATGAGAGTAATATCAATCTGATCACCAAATTTTCTCCCTTTAGTGGAGATGTGAAACGCATTATAAGAAAACATCAAAATGTACTAAGGACAGTACCAGGACTTGAGGACAAAACAGTGCGGTGTGTGTGGACTAGACATTCTAATTTAAAAGATAGTTTGAGTCCAACACGGTTAAGATCCTTATCAGGAACCGTCGAGTCAGAAACAAGAGGTCATAAACCATGTGGGGCATGCAATATTTGCATGATAACTGAAGAGCTTACACAATTTGAATATCGAGGGCAATTGCACATTTTGAAATGCTCAACGACATGTACCTCTGATTATGTAGTGTATGCCTTGAGGTGCCCGTGCAAACTTCTCTACATAGGGAAAACTGAAAGATCATTAAGAGTGAGGATCAACGAGCATAGGAGCCGGCTCAAGTGCAAATCATTAGACGCCCCCATAGTGGCACATTGTGTAGAATACCAACATCAGTTTACTGACCTCAGATGTTTCGTGATTGACAGAGTGATGACTGGACAAGGAGGGAAAACCCGAGCTCAAACTCTGGTGATTCATGAGCAGCGATGGATTTTCCGTTTAGGCACGGTGGGAGCCGCAGGTCTGAACAATTGGATTGAATGGCGGGCTTGTATTTAAGTTGGAAGCATGATACTGTTTAACTAAGCTAGTCCCTCAATGGGCAGGTACTATCATTTGATTGGCTGCTCGAATGACGTCGATGCTCTTTAAATTTTGGCGAGTATAGCCACCCGCATGCGCGGCGTTTTTGCGACATTTAGCAAACCAGGTTAGAAGGAAGCCCTGATGACTGCAAATGTAAAGAGTAACCGCGAGTTTCATAGGTAGGTGATTTAGTAGAAATAGTAACATCCTGTTTAAGTCTGCAATGCAGTCGCATTGGGCAAACTGACGTGTAAATAAATTTTGTGTTGTAGATCGTGCTATTAACAGTTCAGCTGTGCAGTAATAAATCGTGCTGTGATCATTTTAATTCCCCCTGAAGAAGACTAACAAAACGCAAAGTGCGGTACCCAGTAGATGGCGTCGGGGAAATGATCAGCGATGACCAGATAAGCAAAAATTAAATGCTACAATCAGTAAATGAATATGCACGCATGAATAAGCAGAAACACATATTGATTTAGCTGTGAAGCACACTCTCAAGTATGGCATTAAAAGATTGAGATGTGACAGTTCAAAAGCTTTAGAGGATTTTAAGACATGGGATAAAATTCATACCATTTAAGCATTGCAAGAGATAAATAGACAACGTTTAAAGTGAACTTTTAAGTACAAAAAAAGAAAAAAAAGGGAAAAACCCAGAGGCATATTGAGGTCGTTGATGCAATCAGGCATATTGCTCGCAAAAATCATTGGAGCATTGCCGCTGGAAGTCTGAGACCTCTTGTCACTGGTTAATTCGTATTCAAGTGATAGAGTTAGGCAATGCTTGCTTAATTAACACAGTGCGATAATTATCAACATCCTTCTAAGTATAAGTTGAGGGCTTATTTTTCATTTCGGATTAATATCTATACCCTCTGGAATCAGACCTAATAATTAGTGTAGATACATAAGCGCCATATTAGGCACCCCTGGACAAGGCACCTTAGAAGGCACCCTGGGTTATGGAACCATAGGTTAAGGTGGCCTAACAAAGTTACGGTGTCCTAGGTCAGTGTACCCTAAGGGCTGCAAGGTGCTTCAGGATGACATGCATGACCTGTGAGGCATAGAGACAGATGTAGCCCTAACACTAGATAGAGCACCGAGGAAAGGCAGTGAACAGGTGAGTGAAGGAGGGAGAGCTGGGAGCTGCTGGACCTGCCATATCTGCGGGAATCCCATGTGGCTTGCAGTACTGTTGACAGATATGGTGGGGGCAACTGTACCACAGTACAGGGTGTTGGCAATGGTACTGGAAAGACAGTGGGTGGCAGACGATGGGAATACGTGTCCTCCAGTGGAGGCGGAGGTGGCAGGATAGTTACAATGATGGGTGGACAGAGGAATGGTGGTGCCATGCAGATCAGGCACAGGCGAGGCAAGCATGAAGAGGTGCAATGCAGGAAAGGGTAGCAGTGCAGGACATGGGGTGGCAGCCTGTACAGGCAGACAGGACGCTACACAGCTGACAGATGCAGATAGATGGACTGAAGGAATGTTGGCATCTGGGGCGAGGGTATTATGGGCTGGCAGCACAGCTCTGCAAAAATATGACTGTTACAGGCATGCAAGCTATTTGAGTAGGACAGGCATGAAAGGAGGGAGCAATGAGGAATTGAACCCATGAACATTCCTGAGAATGGCATTGTACTAACCAGTAGGCTATACCTCCATGTTGTATCGCACAGTAATGGCTGGGTACAGAAGGACTGCAGGTCACCGCACAAACTGTCTGCTCTGAGTGCCAGGATAGGGTAACCCCACCAGTACTCATGATGCAATGCACATGCTGAATAGCTGTCTACAGCTGATCACCAAATGGGGTCTGCACCTCTCCGGTACCTCAGCTTGGAAAGACGAACTGACAGTGCGTGATACTGGCACAGAGTAGCTACAGACCATGCCATTGTGCAGGTTCTGTGTTCACCCTGAGGGATAGGATGGGTGCCCAGCACTAGGTCCACAGTACATGTGGTTCTAGAGATAGGTCCTGCCTTAAATCCCCATCACTACCAGTGTGTGACAGGTGTTCCTTGCAGTGCATCTGAAGGTAATTTGGTGTCCATCTGTGTTCTTCAGTCACATGTGGCCCTCTGGGACCAGACACCACCGAGATTAGTGTGTACCCAGTGTTGGGGTCTGGCTGATATGGGCACTTGTTATCAGGGCAGAGGGATTTGTAGACTTGCATAAGGTTTGTGTAGCAGTGCCTCTACAGGTCAAAGTGGTATACACTATATACCCCAAAGGGCCCATAATCACCCTTTTTGTAGGTACAGGACAGGTGCCTGAGCCCCTGTGAAGCAACCTCCTTTCTGCTGGTATAAGACATCCCTCCAGGGTTGGTGGGCCAGAGCCATACCTGTGACTGGGGCAGACCAGCCGTAATGCTGGGTTTAGGTCTGGAAAATCTCAACTGCCTCACACCACAGTCTGCCAGTCACCAGCAGACGGCACAGTCAGACTGCACCTGCAGTACCCTACAAGGTGTTTCAACCATGCACAGACTAACTGCAGGTAGTCCACTACCCAGTCTGTAGTGCATGCTCACAAAGGAACTATGTGTACTAAGCAGGTATCTCAGCGATAGGGCGCCACCACTAAGAACACACATATATCACTGAAGGCAGATAGTGTAGAGCGCTATGTGGGAACCTAGACATGCCATGGTCACTGCTCCGGTCAGAGTGAGAGTGTCCTCCCAGCATGACATGCTGTGGTCACCCTGTCCATGCAGGAGGTGGTCGGGCACTACAGTGTCCCAGCCATTGCCCCACACCCTGTGAAGATGCATCCTGGCCAATCCGGCCTGTCCAGGCCATACCCACAATACCTTGCTCCTCATTATGCACATATTCAGGCTAACGCTGGTAACAGTGGGACATTGGGGGCCCAGTGAGGTGTTGGAAGCCACAAAACAATGGATACACACACACACACACGCCTATAGCAGCAGTGTGCACAGATAGGGGTGGTTGGCAACCCTGCCTGCCACCCTGGTCCTGATCACAGTGCCGACATTGATAAACTGTGCAGGAGGTAGTAGCAGTGCTCTGGTGATAACGGCAGCTCAGTGCTGGGGCCAACAGCCTGACTGTCCATGCAGCTTTGAATTGTGGAGCCTGTGTGTACCCTTGTTGGCCGCTGCTTTGGGCTTTGCACATGTTGCTGTTGTATCTGCATTGTAGGGTAAAATATAGGGATATGCTCTGCAGGATCCACAGCTGGGACTTGAACCTATGACCCTTTGCTTCTGGACACACTGGCTGTGTGTACTGCACAACACTGTTGCCACAGATGTATGGTAGTCCCTGGGGCTACCTGTACTTTTCCTCAGCCAGACCTTTTATGTTGCACTGCACACCATGTACTGGTACAGGGCATGGCCTAGGTCCACTGCAGGCAGGTGCCACTGCCCCCTCCAGCACGGGTACACACCCCCTGCCATGCTGACATGACCATGTGCTGGTAGTGCACAGTCCCAGGCCATCCACTGTGTGAGTAGGCTGTTGCCTAGGGAGCGGGGTCTGGGGTGGGGAGGCATACATGGGCATCCTCACATCCACCCCATCACCACCTGCCAATATTATGTCCCTTCCGCTTGGGAGAGGTTTGGCTGGGGGGATGTCAGGTCAGTTCCCTGGAAACTGTTAGCTAGGGTGGACCAGGTAGATGTAGGTGGATTGTGTTTGGCTTTTGTCAGCTGCTGTCTTGCTGATGTCCGGTTTCTATGTTCCTGTGCCCCAGCTGCCCCCATTACATGTCCGGCCTGCAGCCCCCTATGCCCATTTGCACCATCACCATAGTGGCCTTTCATACTTGAGCACTATGCTGTTGCTGAAAATGGAGCACTACTATCACCATTCTTGAGCTCCCTGCCTATGCTGTACATTGCTGACACTGAAATGGTTTCTCTCTCTTGCAAATGTGTGCTAACGCCAGGTTTTCAGTCGCGGTAAGATTCAGTCCTTCAGTTCCCTGCGTTAGTGTGGAAGGGGCCTCTTCCCGCTCACTCCCCGCCCATTGAGCCCTTCTCTCCACCCTCTCTCCACCCTCTGTGGGACTTACCGCTCCCGGGAACGCTAACGCGCGTTATGTAACATTAATGCTCGTTAGGTAACGTTAACGCGCGTTAATATACGCACGTTAACGTTACCTAATGCGTGTTAACATAGCATCTGCTACATTAACGCGGTTTAGTAAACATACCCCTAAGTCCAGACAGGTCCCACTCTTCCACATTCCTGTAGTGCCTGGCACAGTGTGAATCAGCTGTATTTCCCTTTCTCCTTTAACTTTTTTGTTATTTGAACTGTTTTTATTTCAGTTATTTTTAAAAGATTTTTTTTGATTTTTTATGATTAATTTGTTATTTCAAACTGTAAACTGCTTTGCTGTTATTATCGATAGGCAACATAGAAAGAAACCTCCCTGTTCCCTTCAATGTGAGTCCTTGCTTTCCTGTTCCCAACCAGCTCCTTCCTCACTCTTTCCCCTCATTTCATTCAACCCCACGGTTCCTGCTCCTTCCACAAGTTCTCATTCTCCAACAAAAACCCCCAGTCCTTGCTCACTCGCCTTCCCTCCCCAAACCCAGTCCAAATCCCTTGTTCTTCTCTACTCTCTCACTGCTCTCAGTCTCCATGTTCCAGCTCTATCACTCATTCCCCTGAGACCCTATTCACCAACACAGTACCTGAGTACTTATTCTTTCATCCCATACCATTCCCTCTTCCACCATTTCCCCGCCTCTTTTTAGGGCCACTCACTTTCCTTCCTACTTGCTCCCCAAATCCTCCATTCCCAATACCCCACTCCATCCAATAAGTCCTCGTTTATTCCACACATTGTCCCATAATCTTCCCCTGAATCTCTGTGCTATCTCCTCCTATCCCACTCAGTCTCTGAGTCTTCTGCTCTAGTCTGTCCAAGTATCTTTATCTCCACTTGATTTCCCAAGCCCCTATCCCCCTTTCCCCAATCCAAATCCTTGCTCTTTCTCCCTCTTTGAGTTCCTACCCACCTCCAAGTTCCTGCTCTACCATTCATCCGTCTCCCAATACTTGCCCTCCTAATCCATGACATATTTTGTTGCTGTATGTTGTAGTGTTCCCGTGTGTCCCATGTAGTGGCCACCCAATGCTTCAGCCCTGGGCATAAGAGCACGACTGTCATTTCTTTCATGCCCTCTCCATTTACCCTCTTCCCCTAAACTACCCCCAGTGCAGCGCTTTCCTTCAATTCTTCCTCATCCTGACCAGCCATGGATACAACTGCCACATCTCCTCAGCCCTGTAGCAGCAGCAGTGGGGCTTCTGAGACCTCTGAATGCCTCTAAGGCTCTGCTGGTCATGCCCCCTTGCCTCGTAAAAGGTATGTGTTAGAAGGGACATGACCAGTAGGGCCTTTAACATGCACATGGCTCTCAGGGGTCCTGTGCTGCGTTTAGGAGCTGTTTTTCTGCTGCCACTGCAAGGCTGGGGAACTGTATCTGCAGCAGATGTTTTTCAGCTGGCAGGGCATGGGGCATGTAGCTTGAGGTGGAGCAGTGCCAGGCATGGGTAACGTGCCCGAACATGCTTAGGGTCCTACCTCCCACTTTACTCACTATTGGTCTTTTTCTGGGACCATACACCAGAGCTCTTTTTGGAATCTGGCAATCATGAGCCCTAAAAGCAACCAGTACATGTCACCGTTGCACAATGATAATGACTTGTTCAGCCTCAGCAGCTGTAAACATTGCCTTTGCTATCCCCAGCCCCAGCCAACTAAATGAATGGAAGACCTGAGCTGGGAATGGAACCCAGGTTTCTTTGCATGGCAGTAAACAGCAGTGCTATAGGCATGGCCGACTTTATACTACTTAATAAAGGTGAGGCTCCCTGGTGGGAGGCTCTGGAGGAGGGATAAACAGAGCGGACGGATGTCCATGATGATAACAGCTGGATGGAAGGAGACAGGAGAGAGACTGCAGGGCAGAGAATAGGGAATGAGGCTGTGCTCCAGGACTCCATGATAGAGGGCAGATAGGAAGGTCTAAGAAGAAATAAGGAGCCCCTGATCAAACTCAGCTGGAAATGAGTAATGAAAGAATTCATTAAAAGAGAAGTAAGAAAGAAAATAATCCAGTGAGGGAGCACAACTGAAAAGGAATTTGTTCTGTTCTCTGGGATTATGACCACCAGCATTTTCAGATTGTTTAATTATTGTTTCGTATCTCCAAACACACTGAGTCGGGTGCTTCTATTCACAGTGTTTCACAATGAGAGGATCAGTCTGTGGATTCCTGCTACTGTATATGAGTCAAATTCAGGCAGCACCCAAGGGCTCACCTGACAAAAGGTATGAAAATGGATTTAATGTTGATTTACTTATCAAGACAAAGTCAGAAAATCACAGATCATATCTGGGAGGTGGTCCTAGTGGGAGAGACTGGGTTGGAGTTTCTGCCAGTTATTGAGGACTATGGTGCGGCCCAAAACTATCCTAATCTAAGTCTCCCCTCTTGTAGCACCACCTGCCACCCCAGTAAGAATCCAGGGGATGGCATAAGAGAGCTGTAGAAGTCCCCCTTGTTCCATTCTCTTGGTGCAGGAATCCTAGCTCTCAGAAGGTGTAGATTAGCCCATTCATTGGTACCTACCATAAGGCATGTGTGGGAATAATGTGAGAAACCTGAGTTCTTTCATTCCTACAGTTCTACTTTTTCCCAGCAAGGCACTTCAGTGTATACCAACTGGCATCTGAATATACCACTCACTGTGAGCATGGATTTGAAAGAGGCGAGTCATTAAATCTAAAATGCTAAATCCAAATTCCTGATTTAAACGTTAAGGTGTCAGTCATTCCAAAGCTTCTAGTCTCTGCAAGACCAATTAGGTTTCTCAGTCGGGAACAACTATTCTGTCCTTGCTACATGCAACACTATGTTGTTGTTGGTACGTGCTGTTGACTCCTGGCAGTCCTGTTGTAGCCGTCATCTGGGTTCTTGTGGGAAGGTGTGACCAGACATAGATTGCTGGGCCTGCGCAGCAAGCCTATAGCATCTGGGATTCCAAAGCGGTCTCCCAGCCAAGTACTAAGCAGACCCAACCCTACTTAGCTCCTGAGATCAGATGAGATCGGGTGCAGCCAATTCAGATAGAGAAATTCTGATTCAGCGTGATATATGAAGACAGGCTTGCCTCTTAACTTCCAAACTGTTATTGAAAAGAACCACAAGAAAATGGAGAACTTGCTGGAAGATGAGGTGGAATTAATACTTCATGTATTTAGTCATCTGAATTTATTACCTTTTTATCTATATAAAGACAAAGCAGGGTCCAAAAATACATACATAATAATTTCATTCACATATTATGACATAATTATGGTCAGGGATTTTTATACAACAATCTAAAATCAGAATGGTTACAGCTGTTATCAGCCCTTCTTCGAACAGTGATGAATTAGTGCAAAGAACAAGGTTTGCTTTCGTTTCTGAGCAACAGATTTGGTTGAAGCTTCAGGCTTATCCGAATTGCTGACATAACATGGGAGAGGGGTTCTCAAACACTGAAGCAAATCTCTCATAATACTTCTTTCTGCCCAGTCAGAACAACGGTTATATATTCTGTGTTAAAAACAAATCTATCATACAGTATATGTTAGTGCACATTTCCTCTACAAACAAAAGTGGCAACATAGGAGGTCTTTTACGAACGATTGCTAGCTGGCAGCGCATGTTCCGGTGTGCGCTGAAGGCGTGCTGGGATGTGCATTGCCATCTAGTAGAGAGCCATGACAGCGCAGGATAATTTCTGTGCTAACTGCAACTCGCGTTCGAGGTGCGAGTGGGCGGGGTAGGGTGAAGAGTGGGTGTGGTGAGCTCAACGCAGTTAACGCTGCATTCACAGCACATGCTAACAGCATTAGTCTGGGTTCACTTGCGCTAATGCAGCCCATGCTGTGGGACAGGGCTCCTTCCGTGCCTCTGGCAGGTAACACGGTGGGGTTACAGGAACGCACCATAGTTTCAGTGCTATTGGTGCGTTAGGTGCAATACCTTAGATCCCATTAGTAAAAGATCCCCATAGTGTTCAAACAAAATCTGAGTATAATGTAATTAGGGCGCTGGTCCCGTTTATGGGATCCATCTGGGCCTTGACCTTTCTGGGCATGCCTTCCACGGCAATTGTGCATCTGTTAATTAAAGACTATTAACCCCAGCTCCTGAACACAGTTGGGAGGGTATGATTAGTGTGGCTATTCTATTATTAAAAAGAAAACCAGAGCGAAACAGGAATCCTGGATATAGTCTCTGTTCACAGTTGCCTCACTGTAAAAAGGAACAAGTAAAACATTGCTGCTTGTGTCTTTAAATTCAGTCAGGGTTCCTGGAAGCTGTGCACAAGCTTCTCATGGTCTGCCAGTTCGATGTTCCTCTACTAACAATGCCACAATAAAAGACAAAGGGAAAAAGAAAATAGGAAACTGTCACAAAAAGTGTTTAGTACTGAACTTCCTGAGCTTCCAGTTCCTTGCTTAGGCTCCCTGGCTCTGACCCTCTCAGGGCATTTCTCCCCAAAGTCCTTGCAGCCATGTTCTGCCCACATGTGTAGCCCATTCAGGATTAAAAGTCCTAAAGAAAAAAAATTTGGGCCTGATATTCAAAGGCATTTTCACGGTTTGCAGACCTGCAAACTGTGTAAATACTGCCCAGCAGGATATTCAGTGGTACTAACACAGTTAGTTCCGCTCCATAACTGTGGGTGCTGCTCTCTGTAGGGGTGCTAGCTGCCAGCACTGAATATCGGGCCGCTCTCTTTAAACCCTTATATTATTCCGCTGCCATTACAACTCCTCAAAGACTTGCAGTCTCTCAGTCCCTCTCCCACCAGCTCAGACAACTCCAGCCAAACTTCCAGGGCTTGTATTAAAATGATTCTGAAGTTCATCTTAGAGCTGCCATAACAAAATTGGCTTCAGCTTCAAAACATTTCACTCCCACACAAGAACACTTCTCTTCGCTGAACAACAGGAAGAGAACAAGGTGGGGAGACCCCCACACCACTGTAACCAGTTCGCATTTAGGTATTCCTTGTGCATGTACTTCCACAGTGTGTCCTTTAAAGGTAATGTTCATTACATACCTGCTTCCAGCACTCCATAGCGTCTTCCTCAGAATCAGGTAGAGGTAATGACTCTGTAGTTTCTGTTTACATATTCTCACAGAGCTCCTTAGGAACAGACAAACTAGGAAAGGGAGAGCTCTCGGGTAAAGGACTTCCTCACTTCCTGCAGGCTGTGGATCATGTGCCTCCAGTAGAACTTTGCTAATCCTGCTCTCCTCCCCGGTCTCCCAGCAACTGCTGAGTCTCTGCCTTCTAGGGATTGGATCTGGGCTCCCTGGACTTCAGGGATTTCTGTCTTTTTCCTCTCCCTGGCCTGCAGAACATACCTGCCTGTGGGGACCTGCTTCAAATTGCCTCTTTCCCAGGAAGAAGGTAATGACTGCCAAGGAAGAGAATTCCTGGCCTGAATTTGAATGGCCTGATTGTTCCTACAGATGCCTTCCCTGCTAAAATATATTATATTGTTGAATTTCAGAGTTCTGTAAAGTTACTAAGAAGATAAAACAGTAGCTTCTCACCATCCTCCTAGAAGTGATGACATCACTTTCCAACTGTGAAACCCAAAAGCAGTGACCAAAGCCCCCTCAGAATGTCCAAACCAAAAACCAAAAGGGAAACTACAAAACAAAAATATGTAAAAGACCTAAAGGGGAAGCGTCTTATGAGCTACTGCTTCAGCATTTTACAAAGCTCAAAACCAACACCACCAACTCATCACCTGTCCCTTTGGTCCCAAACAGTCAATTTTATAATATTTGTTTACTCTTATATGCTTCTTTAAAACTTGGATATTCATGAAACACTTCACAGTTGCACATTTCTGATCTCCAAACAAATGCCTCACACACTTGGCAAGTAAATGCAGTGATCATAAACTTAGCTTTTATGAAGCGTCATTTTCACGTGGAGGCCTATTCTATTGTGGACGTCCCGGCCTCTGTGCATCCGGTCGGAACCGGACGCACAGAGATAGATGGGCTTTTGATCCCGTGAGGCACGTCTAGCCACACAGGATCAGAATCCCATTTAAGCTTGCACGTGCAGGTTTAGACCTGATTCCGGTCAGCCTGCACCTACAGGCACCTGCCCTGCTAACTCAGTCAAGGCTCCTGAATGGAGCCATGGCGCCATGGCATCCGATTGTCATGGCACCGTGGCTCCATTCAGGAGCTGCGATCCCTGGCTGCTATCGACTTAATTCATTCCCCGCAGCCCAACCACTGATCCGGCTTCCCAAGGCCAGAGTCAGGCTGTGCGGAATCTCCTGCGCCCCCTCCACCCTTTGATGCCGTCCCCTCCCATCTAGGGAAACTTATTCCACCTCAGAGGTGGAATAAGTTCCCTGTCATCTCCAGGAACAAGCAGGAATGAGTCTTCATATATGGGTACGTCGGTACCGACGGAGCCTGCGCGGGAACACTCCCTAGCGTCCAATCAGAAAGCTTTTGGGAGCATCCCACAGCGCCTGCATGCTGCCTTCCCGCCTTTCCAACTGTCTCTCCTCAGTTGTTCTTTTTCCGCGGAGCCAGCAGGTCGTGTTCCTGTCACCGCAGAAGAATTTCCTTATTTTTTTCTTTATTTCTTTTCTGTCGCGTCTGCCTTCCTCGACGCTATACCAGTACCGCCGGTTCTTATTCTTTTCCTAAAAAAAAAAAAAGACCTTCTATTTTTTCTTCAGGTGTACTTCAGTTTTGGACCTTAGGCCCAAAACCTTTTTCCTCAAATATGGATAAACCTGCCTCAGGTTTTAAGAAGTGCACAAAATGTGGCGGTACTATATCCGTCACCGACACCCATGACTGGTGTCTCAAATGTTTAGGCCCTGACCATTCCATCAAAGATTGTATGTCCTCTTCCATGATGTCTAAGAGAGGTCGACAGAACCGAGCTGCTAAGCTCAGTACCCTGTTTCCCTCTGATGCAGCTTCGATGGCATTGACATCTTCCAGGGCTGCTTCTTCCTCACATGGATCTCAGGTAACTAAACATAAATCCAGCTGGTCCTCGAAGGGCAAATCTCCTTCTAAGCATCGAGATGCCTCTGGCCTTGCCCTCGAGGATTCTGCACCGGCAAAATTACCCTGGCGGGAGACTTCGGCTTCTAAAGCATCATCATCAGGGTTCCAGGATGATCTAGATGGCGTGGCCTCAACCGATCTCCTGGTGCCATGCTCTGGGGTACTGGTGGCCTCCACCGATACCGACTTCCAGGCATTGGCAGCGTCCATGGATCAGAGGATTCTGTCCATGGAACGCAGTCTGGCGGCTTTCCTTGTGGCATCGACGCCCGTGGTACCGCAACAGACTACTCCGCAGGTACCGGCTCCGGTATCGCCATCGGTACCGATCCCAGTACCGGTGGCATCGGCATCGGTGTCAGCCATGCCGGTACCCTGCCCTCTGCAGCCCTCCGGTACCGATACCCCGATACCGATGATTCCCGATACTGACCCTGGTCGGTACGGGTATCGGGCTTTGCAAGAGCATCCCGACAGACGATACTTCGATTCCTCTGATGACTCTGAGGATTCTGAACAGTCTGTCGATGCAGCGATGCTTCTTCCACAGGAGGAGTCCTCTCCTAAATGAAGGATGTCTCCTCCAGAGGATTTGTCTTTTCAAGACTTTATCAGAGAGGTGGCTCGGAGTCTCTCTATTACAGTAGCCCCAGAGTCAGAGCCTAGAGCTAAGGAGTTAGATATTTTACAATATCCTAAAACTCCTAAAGAGGCAGCTACCTTGCCTATACGTGATATTTTGTATGATCTCATATTAAGGATGTGGGAAGCACCTCTAACCACCTCTCCTCATTCTCCGCAGGTTGGACACCATGTATCGTGTCCCTCCTTGTCCTGGTTTCCATAAGACTCAGCTTCCTCACCACTCTATTGTGGTTGAGTCTGCAATGAAAAAGATTAGAAGTGCCAAGAGACATGCCTCTAATCCTCCAGGACGTGAATGTAGAACCCTGGATGCTTTTGGTAGAAGAATCTTCCAAGCTTCCATGCTTGCTGCAAGAATTAATTCTTATAGTCTCTACATGGGCATGTTCTTAAAAGAGGTCACTGACCATTTGCAGACTTTAAGTCCTTTTATGTCTGACAATAAAAGGCAAGAATTTCTCTGTGCGCTCAAACATGCCCAGGATGTCTCCAAATTCTCCAACCGTGCAGCTTTCGATTCCTTTGAATGCGTAAGCAGAGCCTCAGCTATAGCTATAGCAGCACGTAGGGTTGCCTGGCTTCAAGCATCTGATTTGGAGACCTGGGTCTAAGATGAATTGGGAACTATCCCTTGTACAGGTGAAAATCTGTTTGGTAAAGATTGGCAAGCAAAAGCCAATCAGATGGATGCTGAAAATTCTGCTTTGGATAGACTATCCAATCTACAGCTGCTCCTGCTAATAAAAGGTTGTTCAAGAAAACACCTTTTTCAAAGAAGGGAAGATCCTATCCTGCTTATAGTCAGAGAGCATCTTCTGCAGCTCAGTTCCCTTCCAAACGGCAGCAATCCTCCAAACAGACCAAGGGAAAGGCTGCGAGGCCTGCTCCAGCCCAGCATCTCAGCCACCTCAGGGCCTTTGACTTTTCTGCTATAGAACTTATCCTTTCTGGCTCTAGAAGAACCAGAGCCCTCCACCATTCCAGGAAGGCTATGTCACTTTGCTCTCCCAGATGGGGGCAAATCACATCAGAGCAGTGGACACTCTCCATCATAAGAGAGGGGTACAAACTTCATTTTTCCAGGTTGCCCCCTCTCACAAAGAGTGCACCAGTTCAATTGAACTGGTGCACTCTTGAAGGACTAGAAAAAGGGACTGTTACTTCTGGAGAGAGATCTGCAACTGTGAGTATATACTTCTGGTAATTTTCTAAAAGGAATTCTTTGTATTAAAGCTAATTAATCTGTGAACCCACTATTTTTTGTTAAATCAGTCAGGGCCTAGTAGCAGCAGTTTAAGTTTAAATTTAAAACACAGAGGATAACTTTCTGGTTACATTTCATACCCAGCAGAGAGCTTGTACTTTAAATTTATAGTCACTCGGGCCTAGTAACAGCAAGTACTTTTAGTTTAAATTTAAAACACAGAAGAGAGCTTTCTGGTTACATTTGGAACCCAGCAGAGAGCTTGTAGTTTACATTTAATAGTCACTCAGGGCCTAGCATCAGAAAAGTACGTTTAGTTTAAATTTAAAACACAGAAGAGAGCTTTCTGGTTACATTTGGAACCCAGCAGAGTAGCTTGTAGTCTAAATTTAATAGTCCCTCAGGGCCTAGCATCAGCAAAGTACTTTTAGCTTAAATTTAAAACACAGAAGAGAGCTTTCTGGATAAATTTAGAACCCAGCAGAGAGCTTGTAGTTTAAATTTCATAAGACGTTAGAGCCTAGCAGCAGCTAAGAGCTATAATTTAAATCAAATCAGAATATAGCTTACCTCAGCATCACAAGACAGGGTACTGTGTAGCAGCCCTCTTTTGGTGGAAGGAGGACAACCAGTGGGACACTGTGATACCTGGGTACAAACTATATCGTAATGATAGAGCTGATCAAATTGGTGGAGGGGTTGCTCTCTATGTTAGAGAGGGCATTGAGTCAGAAAGGATTAAAGTTTTGCAGGAAACTAATTCTGCTGTAGAATATATATGGATTGAAATTCCATGTAAAATGGGGAAGGCAATGGCAGTGGGGGTGTACTATCGAGCACCTGGCCAGAATGACCACATGGCTGATGAAATGGCTCAAAGAAATCAAGGAAGCTAACAAAAGTTACAGCGCAGTAATAATACTTGGTGATTTCAACTACCCTGGTATCGACTGGGTCAGTGTCATGTCAGGACATTCTATGGAGATAAAGTTCCTAGATGAAATAAATGACTTCTTCTTGGAGCAGCTGGTTCATGAACCGACCAGAGGGTAAGCCATATTAGACCTAGTCCTTAGTGGAACACCAGATCTAGTGGAAGATTTAAGGGTGTTTGGGCCACTTGGCAATAGTTGAAATCATAGCATGATTGCCTTTGATTTAATTAGTGGAGGAGGGATAGTAAGGAAATCCCACAGTACTACCTTTTAACTTTCGAAAGGGAGACTATGAATAAGAATGGGAAAACAGTTTTAAGAAAAACTAAAAGGAGCAGTTGCAAAGGTTAAAGACGTACATCAAGGCTTGGCTTGTTGTTGAAAAATACTATTCTTGGAAAGCCCCAGAACCAGCTGTATTCCACGCTTTAAGAAAAGTGGAAGGAAGTCTAAAAAACTGCCAGCCATGGTTTTAAAGGTGAGGTCAGAGAGGAACTGTTGTTGCCAACAAAGATCTTTCAGGAACTGGAAAAAAGAGCCAAACGACGAAACTTGGAAACAGCACAAGCACTGGCAGTTAAATGCAAGGCATTAATAAGGCAGGCAAAGTGAGAATTTGAGAATAAGCTTGCTGCGGAAGCTAAATCGCGAAATAAAGACCTTTTAAAGTACATTCCATAGCACAAAACCTGTGGAGAGAGTCATTTGGTCCATTAGATGATAAAGGGGTTAAAAAAGTAGAGCACTAAGGGAGGCCGAGAAAACAAGGCAATCGTGGAGAGACTGAATGAATTCTTTGCTTCAGTCTTTACTGAGGAAGAATGTAGGGATGTTATCCATGACTGAAGTGGTTACTTAAAAAGTGCGGAAGAAGTGAAAGAAATATCGATACAATCTGGGCAGATGTATTACAACTATTAGATAAACTGAAGAGTAGCAAATCACCTGGTACCGGATGGTATACATCCAAGGGTGTTGAAAGAACTGAATATGCTATAGCAGACCTGCTATTAGTAATCTGTGAACTATCATTAAAATCATCTCTAATTACCTGAAGATTGGAGGATCGCCAATGGTAACACCAATTTTTATAAAAGGGTTCCAGGGCTGATCCGGGAAACTACATACCGGTGCGCCTGACATCATTACCTGAAAAATGGGTAGAAACCATCATAAAGCTAAAAATTACTCAGCATGTAGTCATGACCTAATGGGAGACAGCCAACATGGCTTAGACAAGGACGATCTTGTCTTACTAATCTGTTATGTTTTTTTGAAGGAGTGAATATCAGGTGGACAAAGGTGAGTCGGTTTTGATATTGTGTATCTGGGACTTTCAGCAAAGCCTTTGACAAAGTCCCTCATGATAGACTTTTGGCAAAACTAAAGAGTCATGGGATAGAGGCAGTGTACTTATTGTGGATCAGGAACTGGTTACAAGATAGAAAGCAGAGGGTAGGGCTAAATGGACAATTTTCCCAATGGATGAAACAATGAACAGTGGTGTAACCCCAGGGATCTGTGCTGGTTTCCCCCGCTTGCATTTGACATATTCATAAATGACCCTGGAAAGTGGAATAACGAGTGAGATTTATCAAATTTGCAGATGACACAAAACTATTTAAAGTTGGTTAAAAACCCAAGAGGATTGTGGAAAATTGCACGCGGAGCTGAATACGTTGGACGACTGGGCATCCAAATGGCGTCTGAAATTTAATGTGGACAATGGCAAGGTTATGCACCCTAGGGAAGAACAACCCAAACTATGGTTTTACAAACGAGGCAAGGTGTCCACATTAGGAATCACCACCCAGGAAAAAGATTTAGGCGTCATTTGTGGCTACCATGTTAACAAACCCTCGTCCCAGTGGTGCAGCAGTGGCCACGAGAGCAAATAGAATGCTAGGTATGATAAGAAAAGGAATGGAAAATAAAACAAAAGATATTATAATGCCTTCTATAATTGTTCCATGGTTGAGACCCGCACCTTGAATATTGTGTGCAATTCTGGTCGCCGTATCTTAAAAAGGATATA